>JBAJNP010002396.1:4365-48571 GCA_036877545.1 Yasuhikotakia modesta
CCCCCGGGGTAAGTTATTGTTATTGTATTGTTATTGGGGTAAGTGTGGCTGGTCAATAGCAACAATATGATAATCAACAATATCAACAATGTGATCCAATGTGATTCACTCTGTGTGGTCCAGTGTGATTTTTGGAGATAACCAGCCCCAGTATAGGACAGTATAGTTTATAGTATAGGAAATTATGGTAAGAAGAGTCAAGCATTTACACTAACCAATACACCACAGTTTTTATGCTTATATTTTTGATTTCCATACTGTAGCTGACTTTGGCTACAGTTGTTACAGTATGCACTGTATTTACCTTTCCTCATTTCTTTTTATTAAGTGAGCAGAGCGCTTAAGTAAATTGTGCTGCTGTACAGCTTTGTGTCATTTCTCAGCTCTATATTCAATTTTTAATCAAACCCAGACTTTGAAGCCCGTAACCATGACGAAGCAAACACTAAGCTTTGACTTCCCCTTCTGCCTCAGTTCTAACTGTATTACACACTATTTCCCTGCTTTTAAGTGTGTGTGTGTGTGTGTGTGTGTGTGTGTGTGTGTGTGTGTGTGTGTGTATGAGAGAGAGAGAACTGAGAATGTGCTAGCCGCCAACATGCAGCTTGTACTATAATACAACACTTCAGCTCAGACAGCTTTATGGCTTCAAGGTATCAGGCTCTTTGAAGGACCACCTTTTAATGAACCAATAGGGTTTTGTATTCTTTGTATCTGTCATGTCTCAAGCTTTAAGCTTGAGAAAATTTTCCTTCTTACAGTTGCAAGACTGAAATGCTCTTGTCAAAAACTTTTTATCTATGAACTAAGACATTATTCTTATGAAATTCTTAAAAAATAAGTTTTAATAGTGGCATCTGGTTAAATCCTACAAAGAAATGTCTGGCTATATAAAAGTTATATAAAGTTTCTCATTACTGTAACAGTATTGAAATCTTTCTGTCATTACAAAACATTTATTTTCATTACTGAATTTTGCTAAAAAAATAAGAGGGGGTTAATTTTGCTTAATTTTATATAAACTGATTGGACCATAAAAAAACGTTTAGTTTCTTTTTCTTATATTGATGACTTTGGATCTCAAAAACACTGTCAAGAAAAGTCACTCATATATGGCGCTAAAAAATTGTACTAAAACAGGAAAAGAGGGGGGTTCTGCAAATATTGCACATCTGCAAAATATTTCCTTGTGTTAACACAAGTGAGTACATACTTCTCAAATGCTCTAATTCTATTTGCTTGAGAAAAATAGACCACCTCACACAAATCCAATGAAGCAAATCAAGTTTATTCATTCATATAAAGTTCACACACTGATAAAATGGTGTTGATTTCTGTAGGGAAGTAAATTCCACTGGCTGCAATTGTTCCAATTCCCAAGTTATTGTCCGATTTCCATATTCTGAGTATTTGGAATCATGAGTGTATCTAGGGATTAACTGGTGTGCAGATCAGTCCTCAGCGTAGTCTGCACCCTCCCTTCCCTGTTAGCTTATGGTTTGACACGACTGCTTAATGTATTTCTTTGCAAAGCACTGTCATTCCGTGTCCATTTCACCTCATCCAGGCGTCCATTATTGTTTCCGTCTTCTCTACCTTTTTCCTCAGAATAACAATGTGCCTCGTCACTGTTGTTTTGCTTCTGTTTTTGAGCTCGTCAAAGCACCTCCTCGGAATTCAATTATCCAACTGTTGTTTTACAATGTTGTTGTGTCCAATGATAACGGATTCATTATCCCATCACTCTGCTTGACAGGACTGTCATATCCCGCATTTTGCTTTTATTCCACTGCTCATGCTCAACTTGCAAATATATTCCCCTGTTCTGCTCTCCAGCCGGGCTGAGATCTCCACAGCCATCTGTTCCAGACTCTAGTGAGCTCATCCTGCCTGAATGGTTTTAAATGTACAGAATTCCAGTTGTTGTGATCTTCCAATAAGATCCTGTAAAAGGCTTGTTGTTCTGAGGGTGTTTGTTAATTGAAAAGCTTGAAAGCAAGTCCAGAAGAACTAGTAACAGGAACTAGACCTGTTTGCTCTGTATTACATTTATGCATTTGGCAGATGTTGTTATTATGCAACTTACAATAGATTCAGGGTGTTCATTCACATTTTATGAGTACATGCATTGCCTGGAATTCGAATCCATGACCTACTCCACAAATTAAGCTGCAGGAAAGCTGCTGTATTGCTAAGGATAAGTTCACATACAGAATTATGAAAACATTTAGGGAAAACTCCTGTTTCTGTTATTTTAATTATTAAAAAATACATAAGTCAGTTATTGGTACATAACAGTGCAGTATTCAATACAATCACCCGATATACAACGATACGTTTATAATAATGGTTTATTTTTTGAGCTGTTGGGTCCAATTTTACAATATTTTATTTTATAACAATATTTCAGTTTTTGACTTCTTTTGTGTGGTTATGTCATATCTGTAAACAAAGCATGTATTTCAGAAAGGCAAAAGTTATGGATTGCAGCTTTAACCAATATTTTTGTGCTGTTTTACAGTACAGTTATCTATATCAATGATAAATCCGGGGCTTCCAAATTTTGAGAATGGCTTTGGTTTACAATTGTTGAAATTGAGCCCATTTACAGCTAAAAGTAAGTGTTGTAAGTGTTGCGCTTGAATGAAATAAAGGAGATTAAGCTGTTTACTCAAGAAAACATATATGTGCTTGTTTTTCCTCAGTGGAACTTCTAGAAACATACATGGAATATTCTCACATTAATCCATCTGAAAAAAAATACTATGAACAGAATTTTGTTCTTGATACTACATACTACATGTTGTTTACCCCTCACGTAAGACATTGTGTTTGTCTTAGAAAGCTATACACACAGAAATCCTCAACTACATTTAGGCCACTTCCCATCTTTTTACAATGAAATACCAAAAACATGCATCAAAAACAGTCATTTCTTTTCCCTCTGTCTTAACCATCAGACGGGGTCATTATTATTACTCAGATCTCTCTCTCTGGTTCAATGTTTCATTATGTTTCCGTGTTTTCACTGTTTCTCACTGTTCTTTGAGAAATGTTGTGAATATAGGTCGGTGAATTCATTTAGCGTTCATTCGTTTGTTCGAAAATAAATAAAAAACGCTCAGGGAATAGATCTTGAAGATGCACGTTTCCCCTCTCTTGGCTTTGGTAATGGAAGTGTGTTTAGTCAGCTGCTTTGAAGTCGAGTTCTCTGAGGGAGGATGAATTCAGGGTGAGGCCAGTTTGTAGCATCTATTCATTGCTCACACACAGCTGTCATATAATATCTTAAAATGTACAAATGATAGCTTTTACGAAGTGTCCTTGAATGTTGAAATCTAAATTATCAATGATATATTGACATCTGAAAAAAGAAGCTGGTTGTTTATTTGGAAAAAAGCAGTGCCTGCTAGTTATGCTTGTCATTGCAGTTGTTGTGACAGTGTCAAGCTAAACAAAACGTTTATTTATTTATTTGTAAGTATATAAGTGTTTAATAGTATTTCTGTGCAATGTCCCTCTTGCATAATTCTGTTTTTATATCAGCCTTGAAAGTAATGTTTTTGAAAAAATACATGGATGGATGGCTAGTCAGTCAGTTGTTCAGTTAGTTAGCTAGCTAGATCTGGTTTGACTAATGTTTTTCTTTTAGAGACTGAAGTCTCTATCATATTCTAGTCCCTAGATATTACTCTTTTTTTATTTATATCTATGGCATTTTTTCACCCCATTTATCATCTGCCAAGTGAAAATCATCTGATCGCTGCGAAAAGTAATAGCAGCCCTTAATAGCAGCCCTCTCTTCAGTAAACCACACAGATTGAGGAATCATTCAAGTCTGTAGTACAAACTGTACAGGCTGAGCTACAAAGCTGGAGTTTAATAAATACTGTAGCTTTAGTTTAGTTTTAGTTTTAGTTTGTTCAAACTTACAGCAATAGTAAAGGTAAAGTAAATCTATGCTGTACGCAGTGAACATTTGTTGTTAAGCTAATGTTAACATGATTGTTGTACTTTAAATAGACCTAGTGCCATAAACATTATCTTGTTTGTGTTTATTCATAGGTAATGAGTTTGGCCACCCAGAATGGCTAGATTTTCCAAGAGTCGGCAACAATGAAAGTTATCACTACGCTCGCCGGCAGTTCAACCTACTGGACACAGATCACCTGCGTTACAAGCAACTGTACAATTTCGATCGTGACATGAACCAAACCGAAGACAAGTACAGCTGGCTGGCCGCGCCCCCGGTGAGAGAAAAATCCTCCTACATTTAGCTTTACTTTCCTGCCAGTGCTATTCGTCACTGTTGTCTGTTTATCCTTTGTCACTCTGCCTCTGTGCTTATCCCCACTGTTTGTCATTTGCCATGTCTCCTATACGTCTGTCTCTTTCATTATATTTAACTACCTTTATATGCAACTTAAAAGCTCCTGCCATCGCTAGCACATCTGCCATTTCAGTGAAACGTCTATCAGTCCCTAACCAGCCCTGCCATATCATTACTCGCTTGCTTTTAAACAAATTTCCACCTCACAATACGCAGGATTTGTGTATGAATCATTACCTGAGAAAAACATATCAGCCTTTTGCGTGTGATTTCATCCATGCGCCGCTATGAAGGTTTTGAATGTACTGATTTATTGCTGTTGGTGCATGAAAATATACAACATTGCGATAAAAAAGTTGCTTTATGTCTTATAAAAAATAAAACTTGCCTATAGACAGAATCTGAGGCCAGTCAAAATGAATTTTGATTGTTGTTGTTGGGTTTACAAAAGCCTTAAATCATATATTTGGCTGACAGTTTTATTCAAAGTTGCTTACAGTACATTAAAGCTATACATTTATGAGGATGTATGTTCCTCATAAATGATATGAAACCAATCCTATTAATGTTACTAACTCTGAGGTCTATCAGTTGAGCTTAAGTAAAGCTGATACAATAAACATCAAATAACCAGGGCATTCTGGGAAATTAAATCAGGTATTTAATCAGGTAACAGTATGTCAGGAAGTTTTCGAGAGGCTAGCAATAGCAAGCTAGCATTGACAGTATAAGATACCATGCCTCCTTTGACTCTTAAACATATTTTAACAGACATCCTATCGTCTGTCTCATTCAGAATGCATGCAATGATTGGACAAACATTTTATGGCCCTTTTCTTCCTCCAATAATGTATATTTATGTAAATATACACCACTTAATGATTTCTATCACAGACTTTCAACCAGCATAACAAAAATGTTTCTGGAAAAAATCACCCACTCTTTATGTGGAGCAGATATAGGACCATCAGATCCCACCACACCAAAACACAGTATCCAAAACATTCAGTTGCAGTCACAGCCATTTAGCTCAGCAGTGCGACCAGCGGCACAGTGATCATGCAAATGAATACTGTGGAGCTGAATTGGCAGGGATTAGATGCCAGGCTGTGTAAATGATACAGTAATACTTCCCTCTGTGATCCACAGCCTGTCTTACCCCTGCCTCACCTTATCTGGCCTTTTCTCTGACCTTGCCACGTTGTTTTACAGGTGTGGACTGTAATTGTGCTTGAAAGAATGTGCAAGTACAAATTCTAAGTACAGGAAATGTCCATAATTATACATTTTATTTAGCTCTACAATCTCTACAATCTTCCGGATAACTCCGGAATTATCCGTGTTCAGCGTATAATATCACAGTTTAAGCTAATATGCAGGCAGCTAATGTAAATTAGCTTTATGTGTTCAGTTTACTACATGACAAGTCATTTAAAAACATAAATGGACATAAAATATTGACTTAAATTAGAAATTATGTGAAAGAAGATTTCAAAATGAAGGAGAGTGTGACGTGATATAAGACACCATTAAATTAGCATAGATACAGTGGGATCCACAAGTATGAGTGCACATAGAAAATCTAGGATTAATTGAAAACTAGAATAAAGCAAGTACACAAGAAGCTATTTTTAAGCCCTTAGTCAGATAGGCATATAGGCAATTTGTGACATTGTAAGACTCCTCTTTGTATAGCAAATTTGTTGGCTGAGATAAATATTTATCTATACGTTGTTTATTACACCAAATTATTTGACAGTGAAATGTTTCTATTAGCCAATCATAATTAGGTGTTTTATCAAGTCACATAAAAATGACAGGACATATAATGGTCAATTAAATGGAAATTAAAGTAATAACATGAATGCAAAATAATAAATAAAAATTCAAATTAAAGCAGTTAATAAGCAAAAATGATGAAATTTGCTTAGATGATAATGTATTGCTGCATATTGCTAACGTAATCTCACTTACATCTAAATATATTCAGTGATTTATAGCCTGTAATTTTATCACTTTGGAGGAAGAAACCAGCTGCGTTTCTTCTAATGAGAGGTCTATAGAAAAGATTAGTTGAGCTTTTAGCACGTCTTGGGTGTCTGAATGTTTGTAATTGCGGTGTATCATCGTTGTCTTTTCCCAGGGTGGATAATTGACAGAAACCTTGGCACCCATTCAGACTCCCAGCTCTCTCTCTCCACAACTCTGACAGAGTGGTTACAAAGTATCACTCTAGAGCACGGAGCGTCTGTGTGCGTGAACCAGGTTCTAAATTCCCTCCTCTGCTCCTTAGATTGAGCATCTCTGCACTTGGTAGTTGGCTGGTACCGCTGGCCTGGTTCTCCCAGGGCAAAGCTGCTCGTTTGGCAGTCTGTGGATGGAGTCTAGTGGGCCAAAAAAAGGGTGGGCAAAAGTGGGTGGACAACAAATTTTGAAACGCTTGAGAGGTGTGTTAAAGCTCAGTTAAAATAGAATGTAGAATGCAGAGTTAGAATTAAAATAGCTTACAAATTATATCTTATCTGTTAGGTATTTAATAAATTCAAGCATAACACGTGGAGTTTCATCTGTCACTACATTTCAACTGAATTGCAAAAGTACAAAACTATGATGAATTTCAAACAGTTTCATTCCCTCATATGCCATTGATCACATAAACAGATATGCGCCGCCCCTAAACTCCCACCATTTGTTTAGCCATTTTGCTGTGTGATGCTGTGTGACTGGCTAACTTTTATTGACTCTGTGTGTGTTAGAAAAGTATTTTAATATTACAAAATAGATACTTTAATAAAATTGCTTTGGAATGATTACAGTATTCCCAGCATTGCTTAATTTTGGGTTGGCAGCAAAGTCATTAGATATCATAGTTTATTGTCCATTCATGAAGGGGCATCATTTAAAAAGACAGTTTCATTGGCTGCCTGCCTGTTTAAAGTTTCATCTCAGCAGGCTTCAGATAATTGAAGCTGTGATTCTAACAAAGCCTGTTTTCTTGGGGCTAAAATCATACAGATCGCCCACTGTGCTGTAAACAGGATTGGTTTAGTGGCTCATCCTTGCTCTCTCTTTCTCCTTGTATTTTTTTATTTTCCATTCTCTCTCTCCCTGCGAGGGCCTCTGCTCATATATTATTTACAGTATGTCCACTGCTTTACACAGCAGGTTGTATACAAGACGTCTAGACACTGTGCAACTCAAATGTGCTAGTTTGTTGGGGACTTTAAGAAATAGTTTTAGATTGTATATTTGTTTTAATGTACTTATTTTGTGTTTTTATAGCAATAAAAACTATATTATACTAGATGTTGACCAAAATATCAGCCAGGCTAATTAATCCATAGAGGTCTATTTCTTATGAAGAGAGTGTATGTTCGTCTCAATGGCAGACATTTAGTACATAAATAAATAATTTGAGCTCATGGGCACTCATTTTTAACACTAGGTTGTTTAAGCCAATCATGTGAACCCAAATGTCATGTGACTTATGACTCTAGAGCCACAGGAACATGTTCAGTGTTCAGACAAATCCTTAATATGACAGTGAGTGACTATGTAGTGTAATGTTTAGTGACATTAAATAGAAGGATATTATACTCACAAATAAAAAATTGTGGGTGAAGTGATATTAAAATGATAGAACACTGTAAACACTCCACCGGTGTCCATTTAGAATGTTAATTAACATGATTATATTACAGAGAAATATCAACCTCAACCAGTCTCAACCAATCAGAATCAAGATATCAACAATGTCCTGGTATATCACTGCACATAATATCACTGTAAAAACACAACAGGCTGACCTGCTAGCTGCAAGCTTTTAGCACACTCAGGTGCCTCCTTTGAGGTCATCCTCTTAAATAAAACAAGACATGACAGTAAACTCTATTAAAACATTAAAGCTGTATGTTTGTGGACTATGGGATATAGTTCCAGCACTTCATAATATATTCTCTCCCTCTCGCCAGTATATCCTATAATATATATTTTTGAAAAATATTACCCATAATCCTCAGACCTCATGTCTACACAAAGTTAAGTCTTAACATTTTGTTTACTTTTTCTTGACACGTTGACCTGTTTGCGTTCACCTATAGGACACAAAAGGTGTTATTTCTTTTCAATGTTATGTTATCTTTATGTGTTTGGTCAGGATTTGAACACCAGTCACCTTGTAAGCACAACAAAAATTCTCTATAGACTAACACAAATCTTACATAAACAAATAACCTTTTGCTTTGGTCTTATCTTACTGAGGGCACCAAGTGAGCTGAACTGGCACAACACTCCTGTGCATGTTTACGTGAAATTCATCAACAGATTCGCAAAGTTCTCAATATTCTGTGCTTGAGTGCAGAAACCAGCATTAGGAATAAAACACGGCGAGTTCAAATCAGGTATTACAGTGTGTGCTTTAAAAATCCACTTGAGATTTAATTTTGAGCAGTCAAACCACTGCTCTCTGACTCAAGATGAAGATATTCTGATCTCATGCATTGAAACATTCATAACAGACTGAACTTCATTGATATGCAACTAACTGTATTGATAGGCTCCAAGATTACAGTATGTCTCGAAATTGTGTGGTAAAATGACGAAAATGAAATTAATTACAGATCTGTGAATTCAAATTTTCTGTCAGACCATTAATGCTCTGTGGAATGCATTAAATGAAGCATAAACTATGTGTGGATATTATAATGCAGATGAATCCCTGTGTAAAACTTAAATATTCAGGTCTTTTTCTGAGCAGCTGTCATCTGTATCTTGTGCCTGTCCGATGTGAGCCTTTCTTATCTCTCCCTTATATTCACTTCCCAAAATGGCTGAGAGTCTGGGCCACTAAAAATAGTGGAGCAGAGTGACATTGATAATCTCTCATAATGGTACGTTACAGACCTGTATTTCTGGAGGGGACCAGCGGCTAAATCATTCACAGTCATCTGCGGCTGACAGCAAGCTCTATTTGCCCGGAGATTGTTGTCTGGATTTCTGTTGGACTAGAACATCACACATCAGGAGTTTGAGTATTTGAAGGATCTATGTTTAGTGGGGGAAAAGATCTCGAGCTGTTGCTGGAATGTTTTTTTAATATTTGTTTTATTTTAAGTTTGAATAAACCCAGACTTCTGATCACTAAACAGTTACAATAACTCAAAAGCAAACAGTTTATTTGCAGTTACTGTTGCTTATTGTTTGTTTGAACCAGTCTGTCCAGTGTCCTGTGACCACAGCTATCAACAAGGCATTATTACTCATAACTGGATAACTGGAACTGGATACTTTGTCATTTTGGAACATTCTCTGTAAACTCTAGAAATGAGAATCTCAATAGATCAGAGTTTACATAGAGATATGAAAAGGCTGAGCTACTTGTTTTATACTTAAGCAAATATTTCTCAAAGTTTGAGTCTTTTTTCATTATTGAATAATTTAAACATTAAAAACATGACAATGTGTCTCATGCTGACATTTATAAAAAATGCCTTTGCCTTTTATTGGTGTTTAAAATAGCAGTTTCTTTTACCTTGAGAAACTGCATTGTTCTTTTACCTCAAAAAGTAATAAAAAATTACCTGTAGCACCTTATGTGTTTTGAAGCACACATTATTTTAGGTATAATTGTATGTAGTTCATGTTGTAGAGGAAAATGGTGCTCTTCATGTAATATTAACCCGAGAACTCTTCTACTTGTGAATCCTTGTGAAGACTTTAGCAGTGCCCTTAAGATCAGACACACACAGGTTGAAATGTCTGACATGTAATTAAAAATCTCAAGCTCAGTCTTTGGTTTCTCTGTCTGTGTTTGTCGTAGGCTCACATCAGTGCCCAGCACGAGGGGGATAAGGTGATAGTCTTTGAGAGGGCTAACGTCATCTTCATCTTCAACTTCCACCCCACCAACAGCTACAGCAGCTACAGAATCGGTGTGGGCCCACCAGGGAAGTATCCTTCACCTTTTTAGGGCTGCTCCGATTATTATGTTCATTCCTGTGTCATGCATGCATTTTAGTAGATCGATACGGGTGCTGAAATGTGTGAAAAGCTTTTTATAGCATTCTTATAGCATACTTTTAGCTTTAGCATAGCAGTATGAAGAGCTTTTTCAAAATAGTATGTATGAACTGTTGAATGTAAAGACAGATGAATGTGCCATTTTGTGTTAGACGAGGTAAATAAGTGCAGCCCAACACGTCCAGAGTGCTTTTTTATTAAACCTCAGCCATCTCGCACATTTGCCATCACATATTCCCTTGTGTTTATATATCAGCACATCTCCACACTCTTTAAGACAGTATCAGGTGAGTCAAACAAGGCTGTAACCTTTTGGCTTTAGATACATTTTAGGGAATCACTGAGAAAGATTGCATTTGCTGACATTAATCTTTATTAGGTCAGCTTTACATAAATCAGAAGGCCAATGCATATACAGATGTAACTCAAGATATACATATGTTGAGGTTGCATAAATGTTAATATGGACATGGGAGCTTTTAGAGGCAATATTACTTTACTGTGTTATGACAATACAACTTAAATAGGCGCTTAAGTGTGATAATCTGATTAATTATTCTGCCTCTTATATATAATTCATTCATTTGAATCACAGAAACATTTATTTATCTTTTGCTTTTTTTGCATAACAGATAAAAACGTATTTACTGAGAAAAGATGGAGATATTATTGTGACAGAAAAAAGAATTGGTATTACAGAGATAATATTGCTTGTTTGTCTCCACATTATTAAAAACAAGATTAGCACTGTTAGAGATGGGCATAAATGCATAAAACCTTGTTTTATTTAAAATACAAATACCTCAGTTAAATGTATCAAAAGAAGTTACAATATACAGTGCCTTTTGCCATTTAAGTTTGTCAACCAGACAAGTTAGTCAGAGTTAGATTTAATGGCAGTTTGTACAGCATATATCAGATATTGTTATACAATTGGAAGCAAATTTAGAAATGCAATCTAACAGTCTAACACTTCTAAATATGTATTAAGGGCTCTCAGTTATGGCAAATGTTTTCATACAAGCTGCCCCATTTTATGCCATCTCTGTAGCCCAGCAAGAGAACTTTGCAGAGTAGTGCTACAGCAGTTTCAGCAGGCATGACTTAATGTGTTAATTTTTTAATGCGCTATTTTTTAAATAATTAATCTTACTAAATTAACATAACACAAAAACTGTTTGCGTGGGCGTGTGGGGCATAAGCTGACAGTTGGAAGCCCACGTTTTGGTAAACAGGCAAATGGAATTTAGCTATGGGTACAAGGAGTACAAAAGGCTTCTCGGAGGAAGAAATGGTCATAAATTTGGATTCTACAGGGACACAGAAAAGCCTTTCAGCAGGATGATCAGGAGTTTGTTCTTTTCTACTATTTCTCATTTTCAAAAAACAAAGTTTCCCCTGAGTTAAGCACTCCACCCCAAACACCAGCCATTAAAATTCTGTCGACATCAGCTGACAGGATCTCAAAACGTCTGTGCATTTTTCCTCATTCTTTCGCTCTCCTCTGCTCTCAGTGGGTGAGTTCTTCATGTGCCTCTATTTGTTCAGATGGTTGGAGTACTGTAAATCCCAGTTGGGAATCATGAAAGTGTTTCCTGTCAGTGCTGATGTTGCTTTGATACGGCACGTGCCAACAGGCGTCTGATTGTGTCAGGTCATCATTCTGCTATTATCTGTCAGGGGCATTTACTCCAGTGTCATTCTAAATAATTTAAGCATATCAGTGGCCTTTCTTGAATCTTTAACTTTTTCTTTATGTGAAACCGAACCACTGATTTCACCACTGATAGATGCACTTTATGGCGTTATAAAGAAAACCTTAATAAAGCCTAAAAAACTAACAAAATTAATATTGATAAGGTTTAGGAAGAACCAGGGGTTGTTATTAATAATGTTATTTGTTAATAATTTGTCATGTCATAAAAGCATGAAATGTTGAACAGAAAAACGTGCATGAATTTCCAAGTTTTGATGACAACATGCAGTTGATCTGGCATGAACTTCACAAGTCTGTGCAAAACCCAGTGATCCATGGTATCCCAGCACGATTTGAAAATGTTCCAGAGACCACCATGTGTGCTGCTTTCGAAGTCCAACTATTTTATGTCTATTTAGTCGAAATAGTCAAAATAAACTCAGGGTAATATTCTCTTCAGGTATCAATGTGTTAGGGTTGTTTTGTGATATGACTGGTTGACTGTATACTTTCCCACGTTTTATTACATGACTGCATGCATTTTAGTATTATTTTATAAAATGATGTCACTTCCTGGTTTATTTAAGCAAGTCACAAAATGTTTTAACAGGGTTGAACAAATTTTAAACATAATGTAAAAATTTGTTGAAAATGTATATATATGTATGTATATGTATATATATGTATGTATATATATGTATATATTTAGCTTGAACTCTTGAATCGACTTTAAACATTAGTGAAGTTTAAGCACCTTCTGAATAAACCCTTAGTTGAGAATAAAAGTGTGTCTGTAAAAGTATAAATAATAGGACACATCTTTAACATGCCAGTTTTTGGTACAAAGAAATAATGCAAGATGGTGTCAAGTTGCCACAAAGCATGCGACACTTCATTTATAACCAGCACTCTAAATCTTTCCTCATATCATTCCGATATCACTGCATCCACTCGGCCACAAGACACATTTGCCCCTGAGGACAAGCTACTATTACCACTATTGCCAACACGAGAGAATTGCGGCGTCACAACCCTCTTCTCGATCCTGATCATACTTGCCTTTCCTTAGTCCTGCTGTCATCAGACCTGCCACCCTCTTGTCCCTTATTTTTCCTCCTGTGAACAAATTGACTATGATCTCAGACCTTCCCATTTATCCAACAAGGCTGATTATAGTGCCTTAGCACCAGCTGGCCTGGACAACAAGTCGTGCATCTGTATGCTCTAACAAAAACATAATTGCTAAAAGCTTCGAACTGCCAATTTGAGTTGGAGGGCTGCTACAGTTACTCTGGAACGCTTGCTAGGGAACATTGAATTAACCGCTGTGTGTCTTGTGTATTCACTCCTGCACATCTATACACACACATACAATAGTAGCTTTAGTATGCGTATCTCACGCTCACATGTTGTGTTTTCCGCTGTCTGTCACATATGCTTTGGTCCTCGGTGAGTTTCGTACCTGTCTAATGGGAATGGGCAGTATTGATCAACGCATGAATGCTTAAGGTAGAATTCTGCTCTATAAAGGATTGTTGTGCTTTGTTCATGCTATTTCCCTCTTCTTCTAACAGTCAAAGTCTTTTTGTGGATCTCAGACGTGGCGTCTTCGCGAATCCACAGGGGAGGAACTGATATTCTTCAACGCTGCAACACCTGCTCACATTTTGCTTCTCATTCTTGCTTATTAATAATAACATTATCAGATTCTGAATTGCCTGGAATAGCAAGAATTTTGGCATTCGTATGCCAAAAATCGTGTCCATTCCTTTAGTCCAGTTCACACAGTTACAAAGTGACCTGCAGTCATTTACAGTGTGAATTAGGCAGAAAAATCTTTATGTAGAAAATCTTGCAGTTAATGCAATTATTAGTTTACACTGGGAATTAAACTGATTACCTTAGAGCAATGCTGTACCTGTTAAGCTAAAAGATGTGTCTTTTAGTAAAAGATTAGTGGCAGTTTCTGGCAGTTTCTGTGATGTTGGCATGCCAAACAAATGGTCAGCATTAATGAAAATTTGCCTTTATGTAAATGAGCAGCAGTAGGAGGCATGACTGTGACACACTGTAATGGAGAAAGAACAAGATAGAGGAGGAAGCTTATGTTACTGTGTGTGATTTCATTGTTTTATATAATGAGTCTCTGCCCACCTGCAGGGATATAAAAATTATGCCTAAAAACTGTTAGAAATACTTGATGTTCTAAGTGAGCTTGATTCATGCATTGATTCTGTCCATGATATGATATCATTATTCAATACAGCAAATCACTTTCTTTACTAAGAAAGTTCATTTTCAGCAACAGACAAACTAATTCTTAGTTAAAACAGAATGAACTATTACTAGTTTCAGCAATACAGTACATGTCATTTGTGGTCAGATTTTCAAATGTCATTTCAAACGGCTAGTGTAGCAGCACAGCCCACATAATAATACGTCATGCAAATTGTTCAGCAATGATTGGCTGCACTTTCCAAAGGTCAGAGGTAACAGAGTGGAAGATTGTTTGAACTTTGAGCAGCATTTGACATTGCTCTATATGGTTCAACACATGAGCCTTCGGTATATGCCCAACCTGCAAGATTACACCTCCAAACCATTTTAAAGATGTTAGGAAGATCAATTTTGAGGTTTCAAAATCACATATTGCATTTAAGTTACACAAACTGTACAGAGATTTACCTTAAACATAAGCTTTGGCAAATCTCAGGTCACAAGGCAAATCTAAAAAGCGTATGATAAAATGGTAACAATCACTGTGCTTGATGAATCATGTCTTGTTTTCTGCTCAAACAGTACTTTTCACTAGCATGTCATTTTACTAGCATGTACCAGTATGGTGTAAGTGTCCAAATATATTCTGAGACTTCTGAAACTATATATTAGTTTTAAAATCTTGTAAATTGGCCTGTGTTGTTTAGCCGTTGTGTGTGGAGGACATCTAACTAGGGTTTATTTTTAGTTAGCATTTTTAGCTTTGTTGGGGCCATAGAATAGCAATATAATTTTGCAGTTGAATGCAAATTCTACGAAATTGGCTTGTTTGGCACTCCTGAGCTTAACACAAAAGCGGTTTCCTGCACTTTAGGAAAGCTTAAGTGCTTGCTTTACTTTTTATTTCTATACTGACAGTAAACAACTTATATGCAGCGCTCTTTAATTCCGTCTGGTAAAAAAATAGCACCCTTAAAAAATATACATAACAAAGAACGTTTGTTCTGTCAGTGAGAGAATTCAATGCAAATAGGAGTTTAGGGTCGGTGGGTGGGTGGGTGGCGAGCTCATCCATCGTCATCCTCGGCAGAAACAATGCGAAGAGCAACACTTCTTTTTAATCATCACTATCAAAGCTGGCAAGCTGGCAATAAAAGACAAGTGTGCCTCAGCTTTAGGGCAGAGTAAAAGAGTGTTTGAGGATAACGTGAAGACCCAGCGCTGGCCCATGGGGATATAAGGTGATTATTCAAGCAGCCAATTAGACGCCTGTCTGCATGTTTGCTACATCTCACAACTGTTTAAACCCAAGAGAGGCTGAAGTAAACACAGAGACTGCAGCATCTCCATCTTTTCTTTCCTTGTGCCACAGGAATACAGTTGTTTACTTAAACATAAACGGGAAAAACTGTATATTTACATGACAAAGTGATAAGATGTTCAATGTGTGTGTGTGTGTGTGTGTGTGTGTGTATCAAAGTAATTTTAAAAGCAATTAGCCACTACGAAAGGTCACTGTAGTATCCAATTGTGTGAGAAGGCGGGTCTTGTGAGTCTCTGCACCCCCAGTGGTTGTTGCTGTATTGCGTCATAGTGTCTTTGCATAATGCTGAATGCTGCTAGGCTTGGTTGCATCATCAACAATTTTTAATGACCCTAAAATATTACAACTCTCAGTGAAAATAAATGATTTCACTTTGAACTTTGTTCAACAGTTGCCTAAATCAAGCCCCACCCCATTACTCCACAATGAATATAAGGATTAATTGGGAATTGTCATCGATGTTCTTGTGAAACATGTTCTTCCTAACAAATACTTTAAATACCCTTTATACTTCATAACTGCCAGATGTTTAGCACATGTGCTGGAGTTTTCAAGCCAGTTATCCACTTTTTAGGTACATAACTTAAAACTTATAACACAGGAGGATGAAATAGGTTCTTCCAAAATGTCTTCATTATTCTTTTATGACCTCTCTTTCTCTGTCAAAGAAATTTCTTATTCTGGTCATGCGTCAAGGCAATTACTTTTTTTAATATTTAATTTAGTCAGTGTAGCACAGACGGGGTGAAATTGTGTGTGTGCACATTCTGTGTTGTTTGAAACATTTTTTGATGGAATATATTATTAATATTTTGAAATGGATAAATAATTCTGCCTGGAATTGTTGATGCGGAGGCTCATCGGTTTTGGTGGCCGTGTTTATATGGGACAAATGTGTTTCATTGTCTCAGCGGAACTCAAAGCAATCAGTGGTGTTGACTTGCTGCTCTGCATTCTGAGGAGCAGAACTTCTCTAGAGGGTGGACAACTAGTTCACATCCAGAGCACTTCAGTGTGAACACCATGAGGATTTAATGACTCTGAATTAATTGGGCCCAGTGTTTGGCCTGTTAGGATCAATGTTAAGACCATTAGGTTTAAGCATTTTGATGGATGGGTGGATGCATGGGTTTATTTGATCTATTAAATGATACTTTGTCCCCAGTGGCAAGTGTTGAACTTTTGAATCCCATCTCATTGTCTGGGTTATTTTTAGTCCAATATCAAATCGAATCCATCCTGGTTAAAGGCATGTGCAAAGCCATTTATCTTACAATTATCTTTACACAAGTTCATCTAACTTTCAATGCTATCATACTCTTTTGGGATTAACATTTATTTAAATAATGTCAAATTAAAACCTGATATATTTTTACATGTTAAAATAATTGCAATACAGTTAAAATGATGTGTGTGAACATAATTGGTGGGCAACATTTTACTGACAGGGTAATCAGCCAATCACAGTGACCTAATCCCACCTACAACACTCACGACACACTTTGGAGTCAGAACAAGCTCATGGGAGGCAAGAAACACACTGGCTTTCTCTTAAACTTTATCCCCCGGTGTTAATGTTGTTTGATAATCAGTATTCTAATATAAAAATAATAAATTAACATAGTTTTATTTCATATTTATTTTGTGACTATTTTGGAGGAGGCAACTTTTGTCCAGAATTTAAAGTCCAGAATTCAATTCTGTTGCACAGAGGTTATTTATTAATAACTTATTGGAGATTAGCAGAGACCACATGTAATGACAATGCAACTTGAATGTACTGCAAGTCGCTTTGGTGTTAACCAAATGCCTCAATGTAAAGGTAAATAACTGAGTTCTCAGTTGTTGTTTTTAAATATCAACGTAATCTCAGATATTTTTCCTAGAGAAATTAAAATGAGACATTTTTAAAATGGAGAATGTGTACGAAAAATGAATGTAGGTTAAAAATCTAGATTTTGATATATATTTGATGAGAAATGTTTGCATTCATTTGGAAATCTTATTTAATATTGACTGTGACTACATACCTGTCCAGTCTGAGTTCAGTTTGTGACATCATTGAGAGTTTTCAACGTCAACTTTTTCTCAGCAGAAACATTTGAGACACAGAAGACTCAAAAGTTTCCATTTGCCCTCCATTTAATCTCATTACTGTCTCTGAAAAGTAATTGAGATACTGAATCTCATCTGTAACTTTTTTTTCTTATGGGAGTCCTCACAATCACAGCAGAAATGAAAAGACCATATTTCACTATAATGTGTGTTTGAGTTTAGCTTTACCTTTTATTAGTTCTGTCTGCAGCATCTCCTCAGTGAGTTCTTTAACCATACGCCACTCCAGATACAAGATCAAACTGGACTCGGATGAAATCCAATATGGAGGTCATGGCAGACTGGACCACAACACAGAGTTCTTCACCGAGCCACTGGAATTGAACAATCGGCCCAACTCTATGATGGTATGTACAGAACATCACAATACCATCAGCAGCACATTGTAAAATACTCAATAATACTTAATGTTATACTGTACCACAGTAAGGTTGTCATGTGAGAAATTCCAGTAGTCAATACCACTGCCAACGAACTCTAGTGCCACAATAGGACATTCTATTAAACACATCCCTTAATTGTATTGATTTAAATAGTAATGCATTAAATTAGCAGTATAGCTATTATAGGATATAGCTTTAGGGTATGTTTAATTAGGTAAACAAGTTTCAAGTCCTATACAGATAAACATTCAGTAATAAAGAACAAAAAACTAATTACAAACAACACATCAAATAAAAAATAATAGTACAAAGATACAAATTTGGTATACAGTATCTGGTATACATCCGGGGGGCTATATAAATGTTATTCATTATTTCCCAGTTTTTCCCAGCATGCAAAAGCTTTTCTTCTGACAAATGTTTGAACACTGAATAAGCTTTGATTGAAGCTCAAGGCAAAACAGCTATACGTTTGAAGGAGGATTGACCACAGTAATGTACAACATTGTAAACCACACATTACCAGAATAACATATAACACATTTTAAACCATGCAGGCAGTATATAATGTTTCTGTTATTTGTCTGTCTTCTTCTGTATGCGTTGCCGATATTAGGATTTTAAAATGGGATTCAAGTGGAGCACTATGTTAAGTAGTCATAGCTGGGTTCATCTAGTGAGTCAGATTTCACTATCAGATAAGTTTTTCTCTCTCTGGGCTTCTGCATATTGTGTATTCTGTTTCCAGAGGCCTTATTGAAATTAAGTACATAGCGTGAAATTTAAATCCACCATTTTAGGCTATAACTTGTGATGCAAGGCTTCTTTTTTAAACCCCTTCTTCAGCACCTCTTAATTTTTTGTCTCCCCCCTCGATCTCCTCACCCAGGGGCCTGCTGACAATTTAATAAGATCTATAAAAATTCAAAAGCAAACTTTCCATTTTGCTGACTAGTCCAGTTGTCAACATAATTGTTAAGCAGAGCATGTGGCCAATCTTGATTCTGTGCATAAAAGACGTGCATAATTGGTGTTTGTTTTCCTAGATATGCTCAATTGTCTGACTGGTTTGGGAGGTCTTGGAAGCATTGTTTGATTTAGTAGATTCTTTAGTAGATGATTTATTCACCCTCATTTTGTTCAGACCCCATGTGACTTCTTTTCGATTTGTAGAACATCAAAGGAGATATCTTCAAAAATGTTTACTACGCACTTTTCCCATAGAATGAAGGCATTTGGTGTCCAGGGACTATTAATTTCCCAAAAGCTCAATGTAGTCTATAGAAATTTTGTGAGGATATAGCTACATGTAATGTAATAGCTATATTACTAGCTACAGAAGACTGTGAATATAGACAGCCGCTGTGTATTTTGTCCTTTCATTGCACAATGACAGCATAGCATGATAATAAATCATGAGAAGGAGAAAGATATAAAAAACCAACACAAATGTAAACAAATGATGACAAATGATGTAATTTTTGGAAAAAACGTACCTATAAAAGTTGAGTTCACCTTGAAATTAACATTTTGTGATGTATTTTCTTAATTCACTGCTCATTTAATGTAAAAAAAACAAACATTTTTATACATTTTCATTGTGGATGAACTATTACTTTATAGTACATATTGATCAAACAACACTCCAGAAAACCCAAGTTTTTGGTTTCTTATTTTCTTGAGCACTAAGACATTTGCAAATATCACAAAGATGACTTGAATCTCACCACCACAGCTGCCTTTACTCAGTTGTTTATAGACGTTAGTCTCAGTTTACTCATGATAGCGGTTGTCATTTGTTATCTGATATAGAAGTAGGTCCTGTGATATTTTAGCAGGCACCTAATAAAGCTGCATTATTTATAAACTGTATTATTTTCATACTATTAAAATTTTAAAACTCTACTGAGGAAGACATCAGTGCCTGTGGTGTAAAAAGATCTCAAGGTCTCTTAACACAAAATAGGGAATGTTGAGCTAAATACATAATTTTAAAAAACTGATTCTGGTGCTCTGTGATCTTTTTTTAATTTTATATTCGGGGATTGTTGTTAGACATGAACTCATAGGCAAGCACAACAACTGCTATTGCTCAAAAACTTAAGTTAAAACGTAACGGTCATGTAAGCAGATTACTCCAAATATACAAATGGTATACAAATATGTCATATGTCATCAGAATTGTCAGAAAAGCATTTTATTGTCACAGTATGTGGGGGAACTGGTTTGAAATATTAGAATCACACTTAATACTACAAGACATGTACTTACAATGTTTACTACAAGACATGTAAACAAAATTACATAAGTTAACTTTAGAGAGCTTTCTGGTTAAAACAGTAGATTTAGAACAACTATTTGCCAACGAGTCAAGAAAGTTTATTTTTTTCCTTTATCCCCTGGCAATTTTATTTCTTGTTTTAGGCACAGATGTCCCAAAATTCTGTTATTTTATTTTGTTTTTTTAGAAAATTTTTCTTGGGTGTGAAATTTAAGTAATCAAAACAGGATATTTGAACTGCAAAACAAAAATAAAGAGAGAGAGAGATTATATATAAATTATCCCTTTATTGGGATAATTGGAAAATAGATACAGTGAATATTCTAGTTTCGGCCGCATGTAAAGTTCTGCGTGAGACTTTCTGAACCTTGTACGAAAGCTCCTCTTTTATCTTTGCGGAAAGCCCCAACCGTATTGAGACAGCCTTCATCAATTAAACCCCCAGAATTACACATTCTCTTTTTTCTTTCTTTTCAATGCTTTATTAATTCGAACACCGCTATTTCGCTCCCACTCACTCTCTGGCAAATGAAAAGTTTAGTTTAACAAGTGTGCGACCACTATCGTTTCCCGGTAGAGCATAAAAGGAGACGTACGCAAGACGGCAGGTGTGCGTAGAGGATCTTCTGACCACAGCGCCTTGCCGACGCGGCCGCGGAAGATGGAAATTAATCATTCTGATCGTTGGCAGGTGCCACAGTAAAGTCTCTTTATTTCACCACGATTTTCCTTCATTATTTATTTAATGGCCGCAACTTAAAAGTTGACTCGAGTATGTGTGACTTCCCTCCGTCTTTTCTTTTTTTTGGCTTAAATGGATCCATCGGCTCACCACCTCCGTTTCCATGAGTGACAACAAACTCTCATTTACTGTCTAAAGGCGTTACGCGGGCTGACGAGTGCGGCGCTCTTAAACTGACGCGTTCGGCAGAATCAGGTATTCAGCGGGGTGACTGCGGAGGCGCCGAGCAGAAGACGAGTGGAAAATTCACCCCTTTCACTTCTCAGTGATGAACAAATATGAATTTCTTGCCCCGGCATCAATTTGGTGCGAGCATCGACTGCGTTTTATGTCTGTTTCCTAAAGTTCTGTATAAAGTGGATTGTTTGAATTCCAGTGATATTTATGAGGTGCTAATTAAAGAATTAACAGGATCAACTTGCAGTAATATGGAGTTTCGTGTTATTTTATTATTTAGTATAATTTTAAATGCACTGTACAACTTTAAATCTTTTTAAGCGTTTAGAGCCCCCAAGATTAGTGTGTGTGTGTGTGTGTGTGTTTATCAAAAAAAGATTTATATTTTTATTTATTTTTTGTAGATTTATACGAGTATAGGTTTTATGTACAGTAGATTGTACATTATATACATATAGACATTATATAACATCTGTGATGTTAGTTCTGGCAAATCTTACCCGTGTGACAATATGCTGTTGTGGTTGCCAGGGCTTTGCAAGGTGTTCTGGATTGTTAGTATTGTTGCAATGCAGTATTGATGCTTGCCTTCGTAAAAAAAATAGATGTTTGATTCTGTCTGTCTACATATTACTATGCCTATGTTCCATATGTAAATTCCATAATAAGAAATCATCTTTTATAATTCAGGCTAATGCTAGAAAACACTTGTCCAGCTTATCTATACCTACAGAGAGCATGTGACAGCGGATACAATTTTTGTTAGATACATTGAATTCAAGGGTCCGTCAGGGTGCATCTTAAAGTGCATTGAGATGAGTTGTATTGCTTGTATATGTACTAGCTTCCTTAAATTAGTAAAGATGTTGTGTGAATGTGTACAATACTGTAAAAAATTGCTTAGTAATTGCAAAAATGCTAAACTGCCCCTGCTGGTCAAAGGACTGTAGGCCAATAATAAGCTCATGTTCAATGATATGAAACAACAATAACTTCTAAAGCCGGTTAACATAACATAAAATTATATATAGTATTCTGTTGTCTCCCACAGTAATTTCTTTTCTCTAAATATTAATCCTATAAACGTGATTAAGCACTTGAACTATCATGTTTTGAATTTAGTTCATTTTTAATAGATTTACATCCCTACAACTTAACAGAACTAGTGGAATACTCAGGGCTCACACCACACCTGCAGCGTAAAATACATTTCATTTCTGCCCTCAATCTCTGTATTCACTCACCATACATCAGTACCCAGCTGAAGTTTCTTTCTATGCTTCAGTCAAGAAGCACTTGAAAGACAGGTGTGCGAGAGTATTTACCAGAGACCCGCAGAACATGCGTTTTAGGGCGAGAAAGAGACGGTGGATTGTTTTGGAGTGTTCTTACTTTAAGGTAACACAACGCACCCGTCTTCAGAAGGTCATTAGAAGTCTTCTCACAGAGCCTGGAGACTCCTGCCGTTTCCCTGAGGCGTGAGAACCGAGCGTGTTCGGCACATGATCCGGCTCGCGAGAGCCTTCTCCGTTGGTCAGAACTTCGAAGCGCTCAACCAAAGGCCCGCTCAACCAAAGACCCCGTGACCAAAGGCCCTTCTGCTGCTTCTTTGAAAACCTAACCTTCTCTGGACCTCACCGACCATCTGCAGGTTCGACGAGATACGAGGAAGATTTCCTATTTCACACGTCTTTGGTTTGTTTATGCATCAGACCGCAGGGTTCCATACCTTTCATTCGTTTTTCAAATGCTCTTTCATCGCACTCACAAAGAGACCTTCTAATGATTCACTGTCCTTGAAGCGGAGCGCGTCTCAGCTGGATCCCTCCCGCTGAATATTTACGTAAGCAAAATAAACCACGTGCCATCAAGGCCTTCAAACACCTGTTATTCAGTCCCTGACAGCCTTTCTGCAGTTCTTATAACAAGCCTTGACAGGTTGTAATATTCTGAGGTTTTAGCAAAAAGTGGTTTTGAATATTTTATGTATAGATTCGGAATACAGCAGAAACTTGGACACTTAAGCCGCATTCAAAATGTACAAAAGCTATTGCATTAGATATCCAACCTACAAAACAAAAAGTGCTTACAAACGAAAGCCCTCTAGATGTTTATTCTAACTAACAACACTTTTTTGAGCCATTTTTGCTCTTGTAACAAACTATTGACTTAAAGTAGTATAATTGTTTAATATTGTTCTGTCATTGCTGATTCGGTTAATCCAATTACTTTTAACTGACCGGGCCCAAGGTTGTACACAATGAAGTAATTCGTCTCAGACTCACACAGGTGTGTAACCGCTTATATAGTTCATCACAATAATATAAAATATATGTCTCAGTATTTTAAAATGTTTCAGTACACTTGACAACCAAAAAGCAGAAAACCTTTATTTTGTTTTCGTAAGTATAGGCCTGTCTATTGCTTTGTAATATAAAAGCTGAAACTTGGTGAAATGCTTGAAGTAAAGTGCTTTTTTCTGATGTGTGTGTGTGTGCGTGTGTGCACAATGTAACTTATGTATAGCTGTATTCCATCTATTGCATTTTTCACAGTTTTAATTACAGTCTCATCTAATGCATCTTCTCACTTTCATCCATGTACAATTAATAGTAATTGTATTTCAATTAAAGGGGTCGTCACCTTTCATTTTCACTTCATATTCCATACCACACACACTTAAGCTGACGCATCTATATTCACAAATCAGAATCTAATTTAAAGTGATCACATTCTAATAACAAGGTGCATATTGCATCGGTCGCAATAATCAGCATGTGTGTGGCATGCTCTAATAATGACATTAGAGATCTCTGCTGTTCTTTGTTAGACAATTAATCCACCATTTGTCACCATTGTTTTGCGCGGTCCTGGAAAGTAAATCTTGTTGACACATGGAGGCTGCGACACAGTGGTAGCTTTTGTCTAGCCAGGTGCGACATTTCATCGCATTTCGCGTTCTCTCTCCACAGCGGCGTGCCCCGGCTCTGCCTCCCTCCGCTGAGTCTGTTTAATTAGTCACTGATGTCTGTTGTCAGTGTTGTGGCGTGAGTTGTTTGGCTTCGCGGAGCTGTGGCGGCGTCGAAATTCACAGCGAGCAAACATGTTCTGAGCTGCTCGTTGGGTGAGGGAGATGCGAGTCTGTGAGTTTAGAATTCAGCGGCGCTTCGAACCACTCCTGATGGAGTGAGAGGACATAGATTGGACAGGTGGAAGCAGGGAAGCATGCTACACCATAGTGCCAACATGTAACTTCTCAGAGTCTGTAGAGATTGAGAAGAGAGGAAACATGTTTCTGTGGAGCACAGGGATGGATAGAGAGAAGTTACATCAGAATTGAATTGGTTGCACAGGTTTACCCAACATTGGAGCACATTAAATATTATGCTTGTTAAGTACAAACCACCACATATCTGAGCTTTAAGAAGTATTTGTAGCTACTGAAATGGCTAACAGCTTGAGCTGTTTATCTTACAGATATTTCTTCTTTAAAGTAAACCTTGAAATGTTTAATGTAAGAATTAAGTTCTGGGGCTTTTCTTTTTACTTACTGCTGCTGAAGCTAGCTTGAATAATGTTCAGTCTTGTGTTTTCCAGAGATCGAAATAAAATATCCAGTGAAATGGTCGGATGAATGCAATTCTCTGTCCTGTGTTGACATATGTCCTGCTTAAACAAGAAGTTGGGACATATTAAAGGCTTGTCCGCCAATGGCAACTTGCTATAACTAAATAATGGCAGACAAAAATTCAGGGCCTCAATAACAAGCTGTTTGCAAAAGACATCTTTCTCTTTTGATAACTAACAAGTAGTAGCCATGTTTTTTGGTAAAAATACATTAATTGCATGGAGTGCGCATGCAAATCGCAAATTTATTTCACTCAGGTAGGTGTTTTGTCAGTGCTTTTTTTTGGAGGGCTTCCTTGTGCAGGTGGTATAATTTTTAGTCCATTTTCCTGAATGATAAACAGCAAGTTTAAATTTGTATACTGTATCTAGTGGAATGTTTGGCTCTTAGCTGTAGTGCACATGCAAACTGGAGTCTTGTATTCTTGTATTAATGATAATGTGATAACAACATTTAACCAATTAACCCTTCTAATGTCTTCCCAAAAACCTCTTGGCAAATAACCCGGGAATGATTTGAACTTCAGTTATATTGATGGACAGCAAACTTTAACTTGTGCTGTTTTCTTCATATTTTCCAACAGTTCAGGCTTTCACACTTTCTGATGTTATGCATTGTTTTAAAATGTGTCATGGTGCCTGAAACAAACGCTGAGTCCCTTTGATCTTTTTTGTCTGTGGTTCCTCCACTCTTAGGTTTACATTCCCTGCAGAACCGCCATTGTTCTGGCCAACGAGGAAATCGATTACTTCTACTGAAACACAATCAGTGATTAACCGCAAGATGGAAACCCGGCACACTTCTGTGACTCGGCCTACCTCCACTCACACTGCTATGCCATCCTCCTTTACACAACCCACGTTTTTCATGTCATATGCCAATTAATACTGAGGTCAAAAACACTGTAAATGCACTGTAAATCTTCCCAATACTGTCTTCTTGTTTAATATTCCCATTACTGTGCAGTGTCATTGTTCACATTGTACACACAAATTATTAATGAATTATTAATGATAGTTGTAATATCTAGTCAATAATCCTATACTTCTGTAACTGAAAATAAAAAGGACTTTATTTTATGCAACAATAAAAATAATAATTTTAAAAACATTTATAAATCTAGAATGGCTATAATTAGCCTCACAGTGAATTCCTGGAATAACTTTGGACATAGATTGTTTGCTGACCAAGATGACATTGGCCTAGTTAATAAATAACTACTGAAATTACTTTCCTTCAGTGTGTAAACACAGAATGTAAACATTAAGTGAAATGTTATGAACTTGCAAACTTGTTGGTCAGCAAATTTTGAAAACATGCAAAACGTTAAATAGAACATAAACATGATGTTTTTATTTAAACACAACATACATGTTTTGACATTCTGTGTGTGTGTGATTTAAGATGATCTGTATTAATTTCACTATGTGTTCAAAAAATAAGTTGAGGAAGACGTATGTTTCATCTCAGTCTCTTGTCAGTGTGAGTTTACTCCACAGGGACATAAAAAAGTTAGATTTGTATATTGTTTAATACATTCAAAGTCACTGTGTAAAATCGTAAGGATTAAGTTATACTTTTTTGACAAGATGTGTTATTCTGTGCCTTTAAAAACATTTCACTCATAACTAAGTTGTGATGAGTATGAGACTTGATTAGACCGAAAAGATGTATAATAACCACTCATTTATTTTTCAGTTTGAAGACAATCATGAAGTCAGCAGTCAACAATTTACTGTCCAACAGCTTTTTTGTCCCATGTATACATCTTTTCCTCAGCAGATGTTTGTACTGACTTATCATTTGTGTATTAAGAGCCATTTTTACTCCATCAACAACAGCTTTGTTGCCCCAATAGGGAACTGTAATCTTTGTATGATGATTAATCAGCATTACTAGAATCCATCAAGCTGCTCTCATCTTTTTAAAACCCACCTGTTGCTCCTTTAGCCTTGAAGAGGAGCCCCGTGCTCCATGTTATTTGGTTTGAAGAGACCTAATTTGCCCGCAGAAAATTAGATTCCTACATAGAAGTAATTAGCCCCCTGATCTGCTCTTCTTAGAAACCATTTTTCAGAAAACATTTAAAATAAAAAATGTTCATCCTCACTGCTAGTTCTAAACCATTTTGTTGTACTGTAACCTTTAAATGAAGGTTACAAGTCGATTTTTTTAAATAAACTAAAAATTTAAAGCAATCAGTTTCACAAGCTTGGAGGTTCCTTGTGATGGTCACCGCATATTTGTCTGCAGTGTTAAAAAATGTGCCGTTTCTGTGTGAAAACCATGTGTACTACAAATAAAGTACTTCTAGAAAAAAGCATTATACTGTTTTTTGACCTTTAAAGGTACCAAAAAAGAAAACTAGTCTGAAGTTTTGTATATACCAAAGTCAGCGTGATTCAAATTTCATTTCAAAAATCATTTAAATGCTGATTTCCTGGAACTCACAATCCATTAGTGAGATCCACCAATCCGGGAAGTAGCCAGTACCATGAAAACTGTAATCAGGGTTCAACAGCGACCACCTCCATAAGCATTGCTAATTATGTAATTAAATCAGTCTCTGTACATCCTTTGACTCTGTATCAAATTATTGACTCAAAGTAGTATAATTGTTTAATATTGTTCTGTCATTGCTGATTCGTTTATCCATTTGCAATGCTTCGTACCATTAGTAATTCATTTCTTTCATTCTTTTCTTTTAGACTTGTTTTGAATAAAATAGTGTAATGTTGTACAGTAGTTGGTTGTTTGGCTCATGGCTTTAAAACTTTACTGAGGAATTTCTTGAAATGCTTGCTGTATAAAAAAATTAGAGATACTTTCAGTGTCATGTTGCAAAAAAAGTGGGCAGCCACTGTTGCACTCTATTTTTAGTTCTTAGCCTTTTGTTCACTAAGAAGCTTCTACAGTAGATATCTTCTTTAAGTCAGGATGTGTCTGCTTTAACAGCCATTGATCTTAAGCAAATTTGCACTGAGATTCTGTCAAGCTTAATGCAGTGATTGTATACAGGGTTGTTTTAAAGAGGCTGTGTCAGTGATGTACTTATCACTGAGTTTTAACAAATCAAGTCTCCAAAGGTGCTTCAAAAAAACTTGGTCCATTGGTCCAAATAGTGACCTGACTTATCTGTGTATATTCAGTTAAAATAATATTGGTTCTGAGTAATTAATATGTGGTACCTTACAAACACCAAGTTAGGACTGTGCCACAGCACAAGATTTTAAAAATTGTATCAGTTTTTCAAAATGTGAGAGACTTTATTGTCACTGTAGCGTGTGGAGTGCCACAATGTTATCATGACAGCACACTAAACACCAACAGATTCCATTCAAAAACAACCAGAGCCCCGACTGTGAACACAGGAGAAGGCTGTGAGCGCAGTCAAATGTGTCTGTGGTTGGTATGTGTTTGTCTTTCATTAGCTTGCTTTCTGATTGGATGTCTTTGTGCATCACATGACAATCTATAGTGTGTGTGCGGATCGTCATCGGGATTCACCTGACACAATAGAATTTCTGATTGTAAATATTCAACATTGTAAATATTTACAATTATGCAGATCTAAACCACACACACACACACACACACAAGAAAATCTGATACTTGGTAAATCCACCAAGGCCATAGGGATTTTACCAAGGATTGTCATAAGGGAAACATAGACTTAAATTCAGCACCTTGTGCCTTTTAATCACTTTTGTTGTGAAAGACACTGTGTGAAAGGATAAAACCTTCAGCTAAATGCCTAAATGTAAATGCAAAAGTTGACTGTCATGTTGTTTTAAACCTGTATGACGATCCCCTGTAGAATCTGAAATATTTTAATCACAATGTTTCTGTAAGCGTCAGTCACTATTCATTTTCATTGTATAGAAATAGAGTGCCCTACAAAAGAAAGCCATATGGGTTCGGAACATCATAATTGTAAGTTAATGATGACATAAATACTGTTTTATTACAGGATGAACTATCCCTTTAACTGTTCAATCATATGGTCAATTTAATCTGGGTCCCAAGTGCCAACCCAAAGAAAATCCATATTCCAGACCCATCAGTCCTAAAGAGTTTTGAACACCTCGTTTACCTTTATGTAACACCAAAAGGGCTTCAAAAATCACTTTCTGTATTGTTAAAAGCTTTGAGAGGGCCACTTTGCATAAATATCTGCCTCTCCAACAAGTACCATTGTGCATTTGAAGGAGGACGTTGTGCTTAATCGTATCTTTCGTCCTGACCAATGGCGTTTTCATTAGAGTTCTTGAATTGAATGTGTTAATCTAACCGGGGGAGTCAACGGGAGCTTTGGGACTGCTTTGTTTTGGCCGTCTTTTTAGTTAATCAAGACTGCTCCTCGTCATTAATCACCTCTGTGACGGCGAGGAACCGGGCGTTGAAATCAAGAGCGACCGGGGGAGCTTTGACCTCGGACTCCTCCGCAAGGGCGCGGATATGTGGACAATGGCTCGCTTTCTTATTCCACCTCGTCTTTCCCCCCTCCTTTCTCCGCTCGCCGGTCTCCGCTTACCGATGCATCACGAGCATCATAGCCTTTCATCAGCTCGTTGATGCTTTTGTGATGTATGTGCGCCCTTTAATGTGGTACTGCGGGAATGCATTTCCCATGTGGGTCGGTAAACCAGTGCAGCTTCTTATACGGTTCCAATATTATCTTACTGATGAGGCAGCAAATGACAGTGGAGCAGAGTGGGGGTAACTGCGACGTTTTCTATATTTTTTCTTTATTAACCAGACTAATATAAATATGCCTGTCAGTTTTCAATGTAATAAACATATATATATGCCAACTATAATGGTGCCATTAGTTTGAAAGACTTTATAATGTTATAAACGTTTTTTAATAGAAGGCTTAACAGTTTGTCAGTGGTTGGGGCAATTGTGACAATTTGTAAATAATAATAATAATAATAATAATACCCCACTGTCTTAAATAGGAATGTCCCAAGTTATAATATAGTAAAGAAATACGGGACATTTTGTCAATGAAAATGATAATCTAGATATTTTTGTGCACATTTATTCCAAATAACCATTTAGTAAATGGTGCTTAAGTTAAAGACTTTTGGCAGTTTATAACCTTCATAAATAAAGAGGTTTAGGAAGCTTAACTGTGTGTTTGCGTTACATTGGGTTATTAAGATTTAAGATTTCGTTTTTACTGTGAACCAGTGTTTGAGTGTAGTGTGAAACACTTAAACCAGTGTTTTATTCACCTTTTGATACCCTCAGAGAACATAGAATGTGATTCAAGTGTTGCAGCCCATTTCTGTATATTCTAGAAGATGTGAGTGCTTTACATTTTAATAGAGACCAATGACTAGGCGTTCTGGAGTTACGCCAGGAGTTCATGAGATAATGCTGCTCTCTAGTGGTAAGCATGTCGCAGCACGCAGTGGCTACTGTGACCCATGTGTTACAACTCACACGTTACACATTTATTTTATTATTTTTTTGTAAGTACATGTGCTCTCTCGAAATCGAACCCACAGACGTTTGCACTGCTAACGCACTGAATATCAGTCATTAACTGAGCTACACTTTGTTACTGTGTTTGCTACTTGTGTTTTGTTGCAGTTTCAGATTCTGCTGTAACTCAATCTAAATTCAAGGTTTAACTGTTTTGAAATTATGTGTATTTTTATGTTAATCTCTACTAAACTACTTTTTCAAACCTGTATGCAAGGTAGAACACACCTTTGGCAAGCCAACCAATTGACGCTTTAGAGATTGCTAACGTAAGAGCATGGACAAGCGTGACTTCTGCAATGTTTGAGGGAAACAGCTGTACCTAAATACTTTTTATGCTTTTATGTTGGCCTAACGTCAGCTACATTTACATTTAAGGCTGTGTGGTTTTAAGATTTATTTATCTTTAGATTTTTAATGTTTTAACTTTGCTGTATGTGGACACATTTTTTGTGGATTTTTTTGTTATGTTGTTGCAAAAGAAAACACCCATAACTCATAACTGCTGTAGTTTAAACTTATTTTATTTATATTTAAGTTCACTTAAATCATCACTTGACAGTGACTTGCTTAACCCAAGCTACGATTTGACCTGAATTGCTTGACATAAAGCAGTTACTTAACAGTTAGACTTGCTTGATTCTTTCAAAAATTGACTTGTAATTGCTTGAGACTTGAAGGTTAAGACTTGAGACTTACTTGTGACTTGCATATGTGTGAATTACTCCCACCTCTGTTAGGCGGTTATTGTACAATTACATAGTTGCTACAGATGAGATTAAGTCAAAACCAACAAAAATAAATAAACTCAGGGAATTTGAATACATTTATTTCTAAATGTGTTACATCAATGGCTGTAATAATGTACTCCAAGAGTTCATGGAGTGCTCATTTAAAAAAAATAAGTATATTTATTATTGGAATTATTTAAAAATAAAAACTTATAAATAAAAACGTAATTATTTCTTGATTCTATTGAATTTAATTTGATTTCTGTAATTATTTTTCTCTGCTGTTTGAACAGTTGCTTGAAGACTCTTGACTCTTGTTTCTGTCACCTACAAATGTCATTCGGAGCACTGCACAGTACTTTGTGCCCATGTAAGTACATAAGTTTGAATCCCTACTAAAGACAATACAAAGAAGCGTTTTCATCAAACCAATAAAGAGCCAAAAAAGTGGAGATGTTTAACTTAAGGAACAATTGGTGTTTGTAAGAAATAAACGTGAGGGTATGCAAATGAGGGTCTCATCTCACTGTGTCATTGGTTAAAATGCAATATCCTATATCCTTTATTCCGTTTCTGGGTGTGGGAACTCGAAGGAGACCCTTTGAGGCGCTCGGCCAATGAGAGCTCTCGCTGGTTTTACTCGCGCGTGCAGTGCTGGTGTTTTATTGTACTTGCAAGAATAGTAAAGTGAACTGTCTTTGCTTTTTTTTAATTTGCAGTTTAAATGTGCCACGTCTAAGTTCGCGGAATAAATTGCGTTGATATAAATCAAAAACCTGGAGATTTCAACGAGGTAAGAGAAAAGCGCATTTATTTTAACCGTATTTGTATAAGAATTGGTCATCTATCGTGCTTATTCGTGCTATAAACAGGCTGTAGCAATTCGATCGGTTTTAAAGGGTTTCTTGCATGTCTCTGATGTAAATGTCTCATCGCGTTTCATTCAAAGGCTGACGCAACACTTCATCAGATAACAATTTCATTTCCATCTCTCAATGTAGGTTAATTGTTTTACGAGTGCTTCATATTAACACTTATACCACGTGGGGAAACAGTATAGTTCATAACTCTAAGGTAAAAGTACATTTTTAGACTGACTTATAGATGCCTTGTGTGTGGGAAGCGCGTGGACAGCATGTCCTTATATAGAGCACGCGTTCATTGTGTTGTACCATAACGATGGGAACGGAAATATTACGAAACAAACAACGAGAAACGCGAAAACACAAAGACGATCGGTTGTTTTAAACGCTTTATTTGCGAACCGTTGTTTACTTTAGCGTTTTGCACGGTTTGTAGCTGATGTATTTGACGCCTTGTGAAAGAATCCTTGTTATGAATCGTGTTTTCGGCGATTCAAACGATTCATTTATGAGTTTATTACTTGTAAAACCTTCTGTGGGAGCAAAGTGGTGGGGGACAACGTAGTATACAAGAAACGCTATTTTAAAATGGTTTTGCTCGATAATGGCGTAAACCAGCCCACAGTGGTGTGCTGATTTAAGTGGGGAACCATTTTTTTAACTGTCTCGTTCAAACGAATCGATTCCCCTAAACAAATCGGACTTCCCAATTCTAGCAAAAAGGGCGTTAGGCAATCCAGATATTTTACCTGTTTGGTGTGAATGACGTGGCGCTCTATGTTTTATGAGTTCGCGGGAAATTCCTTATATAAATTAATCACAAAGTAAATTCGTCCAGAACACAAACTAAAATCGTTAAATTGATCCAGACGAATCAAGGCCCATCTTAGCCAGTCTTAAGACAACTGTTTAATTTTTTGCTGGGCCTGTAGTTATTTATATTTGTTAAAAATAGGTAAACATAAAAATGCCCAATTAAGTGTATGTAATTAATGTAGTGTCTAAATGTAATGTCGTCTGATCTCACCACATCAGTAATTGTAATGCCAATGTATTTGTGTAAAAAAACAATGCCAGTCAAACAGATGGCACTTTTAATATATATACTTAATAGTCTTTGTCCCAGTAATGTTCAACACTGAGTCACGTAAGCTTTGCCTAATAACGTTGATCAACTTTATTGCATTATGTAAGGCATACCATTGGTTAATATCCATTTAGATGTGTTGAAAGTAACTTGCATAAGCATTACATGAACTATATTAAGCTATGCATATTTGAAGGTAGATCGTAATATTAGCATTTGCGTTTCTTATTACAGTGATTGTTTTCTTGTTTCTCAGTGATTAGAATACAGTTATGATTTTGTGTGTTGAAATGCTGGTATTTATCAGTTTGCTGTGCATTGCTGTGCATCACAACATGAATGATCTTCAGAAGGTGTTTGGTTTTCTTGTACATTTTGGGAAAAGGATCAAACATTTAGTCTGAATAATTTTGTCAACAGGACAGCGCAACGGCCGACCCACTGGGCAGTGCCTTAATCTGAGAATTTAAACATAATCAGCTCAGGACAATTTTGTAATAAATATGAGTGTTTACAAAATTCCCTTTTATCTTTATCTGAGTGAATGTCAACAGAATAAGTGTTTTGTTATGGACAGTGTTTTGTTAAAGAACTAAAAAAGATGTTAAAGTTAAAATTCTCAGCGATCTCTGTGATGCGTAACTAAGTAAACTCATGCAATGAAAACATTTTAATATCAAATTAATGTCTTTTTAGTGTAGTATTAGTGTCTTTCAATCTTCAAGCAGAAGTCAAAGAAGGTGACTAAATAGTAAACAGTGAATGGCAGAGAATACTATTTGGGTGACTACTCTACTACCCAAAATTTGGGTAATCTTTTTGAAACACTGAAAACAATACTATAAGATGAACCAATACATATATAATCTGTCATGAGTTCTAAAAAATAATCTTTGATTTTTTTGTATCTGCCACATTTTCATATTGTTTGTTTAAAGCCTATGAATTTAAACAATTGATATGTGGTTAGGTAACCAGCAGGCAATAATGACACTTAACTCAAACATAGTTGTAACTGTGATATTAAAGGGCAGCAGACTGTGTTTGCTTTTCTGGGCACATCATGTTCAAATAAATCGCCTGTCAGCATTCTTGAATTCTGAGAATATTTGTGATGGTTTCCACACCTTCATGTCTGTGATTGTTTTGTGGTTAGATATTCATTATGACGGTTAACTAGTCAATTGAAGTGACTGTTAACAGGCGATGAACAACTAACCAGGTGTTTACGTATTTCCTACAACAAACTAGTGTCTGAACTGTGTCTTGCAGTGCAGAATTTGAGAGATTTGCATTCTATTGGCAATTTAACTGAAATCAATTGCGAATCAATTGAACAGCAGTTTTCATGTTTATTTATGTTTTTTATGTTTAATTAATGTTAAAATGATTCCCTTGATTGTTTCTTATATGACTCCTGTTGTTATTTTCAGAAATACATAATGTGTACAATACGAGTTCTTTGTTAAGAAAAATGTCAATATCTATATCCAGGGTCAAAGTCAACTGACAGAGAGTATCCATACCAAAATGTGTGTGTGTGTGTCTGGTGTGATCAGTTGATATGCACAAATTGCTTTTTTCCAGTACACTTTGAGTGGTAGATAAAGGGGCAAGTCCCTCTCCCAGCCCACATTCCTGATTAACAATGTTCCGCTGAAGCACGTGTTTCTGTGCGCATGTCGCTCCGGCCCTTTCAAGTGAATATGGATGCACACACTCTTCCAGCATGTCTCCTTGAGAGATGTGAATTGCAAATGTTCCAATGCGTCTTACACAATCTGTGTTGCCACACAGCAGTATCCGGCTGTATAATAATACACAGGTTATTTTCCATGACCCACCAGTGACTAAATACACAGACCCAGAAGTTAAATGCTTATGTCAACTGGCATCCATACCTTACACAATGTGTTCCGAACAGAACATCTGACTTTTTCCCTAATGGAAAATTAAAATTGTTGTACTTATGCCAGCCCAACCCTGGAGCCTCCTAGCACTAAACATATTGAATGTTGTCTTTATCAGACACACAGTTCAGATCCTGCAAGTCTCTGCAATAAGTTGATCAGTTGAATTATGTGTTGGGCCACACCAGGACTGGTTGATAGTCACTCTTGAGCTAAGGTTTATATTTTTATTGGAGAATGTCTTTAGTGATTGTCAGCTCCTGTAGCAGTAGCATTGCAAAAGGTCATGGGTTCGATTCCCAGGGAGCACATGTAACGGTCAAGTATAACTTAAATGCACTGCGAGTTGCTCTGGATAATGGCAGGGCTCGAAATTGCGACCATTTTAGTCGCATATGCTCCAGAAATTTTATCTGTGCGAGCTAAAAATATATCTGGGAACATTTGTGCAAGTGTGTGTAATTGTTGCGGTGCGACCTGTTTTCATTTCTCTGAAAAACGTTTGCAAATACTGCCTGGTTTGTGCCTTATGTGCGCTGATACAGCGAGCAGTCCAACGTCCTATACAATATTACATAACCAATTAAACTGAATCTTTACGTTCTTAACTTTAATGCAGACCTTAGATTGGTTTATATTTGTTGTCAATCACCGCCTTTCATTGTGCTCCGTTGTCATGTGAACTACCGCGCGTAATTTAAAACGTCTGAATATAAAGTATCGTCAGCTCAGTACATCTCTTTTATGCTCAATGGCGACACTGACGTGTCTGTCAGGGAGTGTGTGATAGTGTATGTCCGCGTCCTGGTTGATGGACAGCCCCAAACAGCAATATAGCAATATACAATTAATATACTTTTTCAGTATCTCATTGAATGTGTATTTTGGCTTTTCTATTGTAATTGGTAGAGCTGCGTCATTTCAGGATAAATTAAGAATCACGTTTTTTGTTTCGAACACAGATAACGATTCTCCCACGATTCTGAATAACTAAACAAAATAACTTGCAATTTAACTTTACTAAAGGTTCTGACAAAATGTAAATGGCAGTCTATTTAAAATGTTTTTAAAATTAATCTGAACGAATTATTTTAAAAAAATCTGTTTCAATAACAAGTGACTGTTGTTGTTGATTGGTGTTGTTTATAAATAAAAGAAATCTCTTAATATATATTTTGTAGTTGTGGTGCTCCTTAATTTTTGGTGGGTGCTCCTAAATTTTGGCTGGTGCAGCAGTGCTACCAAGTAAAAAAGTAAATTTCAAGCCCTGAATGGCATCTGACCAACTACAGCGTTTTCAACTGCATCAGCCAGCTGTGGTTTCACTGGTGCGGTAACTTTATGTTTCTGGCAAAAGCCAGAGCCAAGAGATGTGAGCATGAAAAAGCCAGTGTGCCCACCACAGCTGCTAGTCCCCACGTGACCTCATAGCAGCTATTTGTGGCTGGGATTTGAATGGGTTAGTAGCCGCAAAGGCATCTGACTCGTGCTACAGGAGACACCGATTGTAAACGCCTCCTGACTGTATTTATTAATGGTCAGACAGAAAACCTGAGGCAGAAAACGTGAAGGTTTACATTGTGTTTGAGACATGGAGGTGCTGCTGGCCTGAATTTAAAACTCTGATAAAAAAAAAATCAAAAGAATTGCCAGACTTGATCTGTTTCAGAAGGATTTCCTAGGCCTTGGTATTTTGAGCTGGTAAGGCTTTAAAATTTAATAATGCCTTAAATATATAGTGTCATTGTATTAGAAATCCTATATCTTTGGGTTTATGGTTTATCTGCATTATTAGCTTGACTATCGATATGATACATTTTAATAGATAGTTCAGGGTTTCTGAATACAGTGCCTTGTTGAGAGACACTTATAAATAAACCAAACTACCTTTTTACAGGAATGCACATTGAATTAGTTTTTGGTTAGCTATAATGTATATTGGTCATTTTGTGAATCCATTTTGTTTAAATATAATATTAAATATTATATTATATTATATAAACAAGGCCCAGCCTTGTTTCATTAATTGTTGGCAATGTAACTTTTAAAAAAAAAACAGTTAAGCATCCATCTCTTCTCATTTGAAATGTGTAGTATTTTACTTTGCTATGGTGCAAAATATAACATATAGGCTAATATTAAAGTACACACTATTTAAACATCATGCTAGTTGTTAATTTTTGTACTGTTCCCAATTTATTCAGGGCCCAATAAATGCTTGTTTAACAGTGTTTTTAATAGTCAAAATTACTGTAATGCAGCAATGAGGATCTAATGAATGTAGAAAACAGTTAATTTCTCTGAAAAGTAAAAACTGTGGCTCTTGTTTGAGTGTACCAACCATCCAAACACGGCAACATTGGCTTCACCAATAGCTTGACTGTCAGGCGGGACAATGGGACAAAGCTGGCCAATGGCAGACAGGGGAGTGTTTACTGTACAGAAAAATGTGTTTTCGATTTTGTGGCAAAATGAGAACCATTTTCATAAGATTTCCATTACCTCTGTTTACTTGCCTGTATTTGTGAATTGGTCTTAGTGGTACACACAGTTAGTGACGTTAGCTCTGCACCTGTGTGTTTAAAAAAAGAACTGTAAGTTCTGTAACTGTATTCTACTGTAAGTTCAAGCGATAGCTCGGCATAACTCCAGCATGCTATTAGCTTACAGCTATTACAGCAATGATGAGTAAGAGAAATCACACAGGTTGTAGCATGGTAATACCAGGCTCAGATATCATCACTCTTGTGGCTTTCCCAGCAGGGGTGTGTCAAGATCATATCACCTCAAAAAAAAAAACATTTAATCCATCATTTATTGTCACTTTGTTTCCTCCAAGGAACACAGGAGAAATTTTGGAGAACATTGGTGTGGTACGTAAAAGTGAATGAGGACTAAAGCTGTTAGCTCCTAACAGTTACTACTAGTTCTGTCCAACATTGTTAGAAAAAATGAAGTCAAACAGGTCTGAAATTCATGTGACTTCACTTTTGAAAGTATGTTTGAATGACCTGACCATTGTACTTTAACAAGACGTGACCTGTTGTAATCACAAATGTGTGCTTTGAGGAGATGGGTGGGTCAGCATATTTTCGATGTAAAAATAATTGCAGTAGTATTATTATTACATGCAGTGTAAACAAATGCATTTAGTCGTCTCATCACTTTTGTTGTGGTTTTTCTAGGTCTTTGGCCCTGCTGTAAAGTTTATGTGAGTGTGGGTGTGTGCTTAAGAGAGAGAGATCAACATGGTCCTTGCCCACCTGAAGGGATTCGGTAAAAAGCTGCTGAGGGTGAAGGTGGTGGACTGCAGCACAGAAGAGACTCGGCTTTCTCGATGCCTCAACACCTTTGACCTAGTGGCCCTTGGAGTGGGCAGCACGTTGGGTGCTGGCGTGTACGTGTTAGCCGGTGCTGTGGCGAGAGAAAATGCCGGACCCGCTATTGTGGTGTCCTTCCTCATCGCAGCATTGGCCTCAGTCATGGCCGGTCTCTGTTACGCTGAGTTTGGAGCACGTGTTCCAAGGACGGGCTCGGCGTATCTGTACAGTTATGTGACGGTGGGGGAGCTGTGGGCCTTCATCACCGGTTGGAACCTCATCCTCTCTTACATCATAGGTAAGAATGCTTTGGGACAAAACTCTGTTAAAGGGAGAGTTCCTCCCAAAATGAAATCTGACTGATTATTTACTCAAACTCTTGAGGCTTTCTTTGATCTTTGAAGCCTAAATTTGAGGTTTGTAATGTGGTGTTTTGGTTTTTCTGTTTATAACAAGAATTAACAGCTACCGCTTCAAGTTTAAAAAGGACCTCAGAGCTTTCTGAAATACTGCCAAACCGCTTGCCATTTAAATGTCATGAAAACATGCAAAAGGTTTGGTGAAAAACTAAGTAAAATTTAATCCACTCAAGATGTAAAAAATCTTGAGTAAAAATGTAATCCTTTGTAAGTCTATTCATTTCGGTTCTCTGCTCCTCTGTTGTAAACAGCGCTGTTGCTATAGTCATGGGTTAAACGCGCACACATAATTGCATCTGGTAAATGCACTTTCTGAGCGCAGTTTTGATGCCTTGGAACTGTAGATGTGTTTGTGTTGGATTTCTGCAACTGTGCTTTTGAAATTCAACAGTGGCCGTAACCAATATCTTCTAACTCACTGTCTCAGGAACATCCAGCGTCGCTCGGGCGTGGAGCGCAACATTTGATGAGCTCATCGGGAAACACATCGAAAACTTTTGCAAGCTCCACATGAGTATGAACGCTCCAGGAATACTAGCCAAGTATCCTGACATGTTTGCTGTTGTCATCATCCTCATCCTAACAGGCAAGCCAATGGGGGTCGGATTCATTCCAGCTCTTCATGATGATTGGTTATAATGTAGTGAAGAGGTTGGACGTGAGATCTGATGTTCGGCTCTTGATCATGTTCTAAAGGTTTGTTGGCGTTCGGGGTGAAGGAGTCTGCTATGGTCAATAAGGTGTTCACCTGCATCAATGTTCTTGTCCTGATGTTCGTGGTGGTGTCGGGCCTGATCAAAGGAACCCTCAAAAACTGGAACCTAAATCCAGAGGAGATTTTCAACAGCACAAACCATGCAAAGTAAAGTTCCTCTTTTAATTAAACACCTGTTGTTAATGAGTAATACTGACATTCAGTGTTTGTATTAGCAGCACATCAGCGTTTTTGCCATCTGAGGAGAATTTGGGCGTTGGAGGCTTCATGCCGTTTGGTTTCTCTGGAGTTTTGTCTGGTGCTGCAACGTGTTTCTATGCTTTCGTTGGGTTTGATTGTATCGCCACAACAGGTGTGTTAAACTACATCTATAACTAATTTCTTCTTTGGTCATTGATATCACTGCAATTCAAAACAATGTAATTAAAATGGTTAAATTTCCTTCAGGACAATCAAAAGTGTAATTTAAAGAAAATGAAGTATGAATGTATCCTTTCTCATTCTTCCAGACTGTTGCAGGACCTCATTAGACCAAATAAGATTAAACTGAATGTTACTAGGCGTATTCAATAAAAAGAAATGATTAAAATAAAACAACAATTGCAATTCAATCATAAATTAAACATTGAGGCAGTTGTTCACTCAGGCATGTGTAAATCTTAATTTTTATGGCTTTTATTCCAGTCTCTCAGTCTTTGTCTTCTGTTTGTCTTCCTCTCTGTTCAGGAGAGGAGGTGAAGAACCCACAGCGGGCGATACCCATTGGCATTGTTGCATCACTGCTCATCTGTTTTGTGGCCTACTTTGGCGTCTCCGCCGCTCTCACGTTAATGATGCCGTACTACATGCTGGATAAGAACAGCCCTCTGCCCGTGGCCTTCAAATATGTAGGCTGGCAGGGCGCGACGTATGCGGTAGCTGTTGGATCTCTGTGTGCTTTGTCCACCAGGTAAGAGTTCTTAAAGGCCACAAAATGTCAGTGCGTTCTGTCTGAATGCATCACTGAAAGTAAATAGTGGTTTATCCCAATGAATTATATTGGTAAAGTTAAACGGCTCCAGTAGATGTTAAATACATGAACTAGCTGTTTGACAAAAAAGAAAATTATCTTGTGTCGGATGTCTCCCCTCATCTAGTCTGTTGGGCTCCATGTTCCCAATGCCCCGGGTGATATGGGCCATGGCAGAAGATGGGCTTCTCTTCAAGTTCCTGGCCAACATCAGTGAAAAATCCAAGACCCCCATCATGGCCACTTTAACCTCAGGTGTAGTGGCAGGTGAGACTCGCAGCTCTTAGTAAAGTAGATTACAAGAGTAAACATTTAACATTTTTAACAAAAACTGGATTTAATTTAAAGTCCCTGTTATGCAAGTCAGTTTACATTGCTATTCAATGTAACCCAGCTATTTTAGTAATACAAGCAGCATTCCACTTCTACACTTTAAATGTATTTTTATTATAGTTGTTGAATCATATAAATACAGTTTTGTGTAAGGTTTACATTGTTCCAAGATGACACACAGTGCATATAAAGTTCACATTTAACTGCATGTCAGGCATGAGAAAAACAGTGTATTATTTATTATTAATGTAACAGGGTAAATAGTCTTCTAATGTCCTCTCATTATCTCGCAACAGCTGTGATGGCTTTCCTGTTTGATCTCAAAGATCTGGTTGATCTCATGTCTATTGGCACACTGCTGGCGTACACGCTAGTCGCAGCCTGCGTCTTAGTTCTGAGGTACGTCATGAGATATTTATACAGTGCCTTTGCTCTGTAAATATTTTGGAATAAAAAGTTTAGCAGTAAATAAATGAGTGTTAGGTCATTTGTGTTTGTTGTATTTAAATTTAACACAAACTCCATTTTGTCCATTAACACTAACATGTTAGGTTGTAAAGGTACTTTAGAACATCACTATAATTAAATGTTTTGATGACATCTGGTGGTCATCATTTTGATGCATACTAAATTATGATTGGTTACCTTGTTAGCTTGTTATTCTCCTGAAAATGGAATTCAACCTAATGTAATGTTTGGTCTGAAACTATACGGTACATGTATATCGGATCAGAGATGTTGGCTTGTAGTTGACCTAAGCTCTCTCTCTCTCTCTTAGGTACCAGCCAGAGCAGCCCAGTGTGAACGTACAGTATCAGATAGCCAACAGTCAGGAGGAAACTGAGGCCGAGTCCATTAACGATAGCAGTGCTGATTTCCTGTCTGCATCTGAAGACCCATGCACTCTCAGCAACATCCTTTTCCCCAAAAATGAAGAACCCTCTCATCTTTCTGGCTTCATTGTCAACGTCTGCACCAGCATATTAGGTCAGATACTCAGATTCATTATCTGCAGATTGGAATTACCTGCAATTAATGACCATTACTCATAGTCAACTCATCTATTAATGATACACAAATTCTGCTTCACCAAATGTCGCTCTCTCTGCAGGTGTGCTTGTGTGTGTGTTCTGTGTTGTGGCAGTACAGGGTGGCTTTCAGGTCTGGGCCTCTGCCGTGCTTGTAGCTCTGGCTGTGGTTTGCTTCGTCATCACTTTCCTAATATGGCGGCAACCAGAGAGCAAGACAAAACTCTCCTTTAAGGTAAATACAAACAGTCACACTGAGTTTTACACCTACTACGTTAAACAGCTTTAACCAGTCCAGGCTGGTTTCTGTGCTGGTCTGACTTGTTTTTCTCAGCTTCTTTTCTTTTGTGCTTATTTCCCAGGTTCCCCTGCTGCCGTTCCTGCCCGTCCTCAGCATGTTTATTAATGTGTATCTGATGATGCAGCTGGATACAGGCACCTGGATGCGGTTCGCCATTTGGATGGCCATAGGTGACTCAATACAGTACATTATTAGAAGCCTTCACTGTGGAAAAATCACTATAATATACAGTCTTAGAGCGACGTTAGAGTGGAACATTTCTATTCATTAAGATGATTTATAGCACCAGAGGACTTGGTATATTGCATGTGGTTAATAAGGACTGTTTGTGACTTGCCAACGCTGCTAACTATATGGTTGCCTTATTGCTTTTGCAAAACGGTGGCAACATTGGTAACAATGTTATTAATTTATTGAGTGGTTACTATTATTATTGCTAGTAATTATTCTTTATTAGCTGTCAATAAGTTGGTTATCAAAACTTCTTCATGGTTTAGCTTCATCTGCAATAATATGGAAATTAACTGGCATGAATTCACACGAGTGCAACTTTCATCATTTATTTTAGAAAATGTGACTTTGATATTCAGTCTGACAACATGAGACTGTGATCTTGTTTATAACTGTTCTTCGTTTTAGATCTGCATTTTAGACACTTTGCCAGCACTTTCTGAAATAGTGCTTGGCCAATCACAAGAGCATTTGAATAATCAAAAAATAAAGCTTATTTACAGGGAAATTATATTGAATTTCTTTCATTGAAAGTCTTTTTCTTTTTCAGGATTTGTTATTTATTTTTCCTACGGGATCAGGCACAGTAATGAAGCGGCATTGAACAGTAACAACACAGAGGACAACGCCTTTAATTCAGTAATGACAAACAAACCTCCCGTACCTGAGAAAGAGGCTTTCTTGAGCAGCGCTGTTAGCACAACAGCAGAGGACAGCGACTCTTGAAAACACACCTGACTTGCCTCCAAAGATGCCATTATTATGTACGAACTTCACCGATGTTCATTGGCTACCAGCTGAAACCAAACCTAACTGAAGCTGCTCTACAAAATAGCTGACCGTTATGTGTTACTACATCCAAAGCACAACGCAGCAATACGAGTTGTCAGAGAGTGAGCTAAGGATTTAAATTTACCTGATGAATTCTTTGTCTGTATTCAGGTACAAAAGCAATCGTGAAGGACAGCATTACTGATAACAACAGGGCTACAGTTTATGTGCTCTAGGTTATACACATGGACTTGTGCTGCACTATTAAAACAATCTATTCTTCCTTTTCTGTGTAATTGTTTTTTATGTATTTATTTTTTGCATGCTTCTGTCATGCATTTCCTTTGCCTTTTTTTTAAAGGTCTTAAGCAAAATGTATACAGAACCCAACATTACCCATAATTCAGTGCATTTCGAATGTATAATCAGCAGAATGGTTGTGGAGGTGTAAGGTCACACAGCTTGCAAAGTTACTGAAGATGTAAAGATTGTGTGCAATTCATTTTTTTAAGTCACCCTTTGCTAGGGTACTAGTTGAAAAAGATATTCAGAGGGTTGTCTCTGAATTGGTTATTTCTGTGGTCAGAATCGACCAGTGTGTGCATGTTGCTTCTCAGTTTTACATTTGGATCTGGTGTTGGGTTGGTTATTTTTGTACAGTATTTTTTGAATTTTAAATGTATTTAATGTATTTTCAGTTGGATCTGGGTCTATGAATTTTCATAAAGTCGGTTTGTTAACCGATCAAAAGCCTTAATGATTACAGTGACTGTGGATTCACTGTTCACTGTGTTATCCTGTTGCCACTTTGATTGTGTTCATAATGCGCAATAAACCACTGCTTTTTCAAAAATGTGTCGGTAAAATTCACATTTCCCTGTGTAAAAATACAGGGAGTGCAGAATAATTAGGCAAGTTGTATTTTTGAGGATTAATTTTATTATTGAACAACAACCATGTTCTCAATGAATCCAGAAACTCAATATCAAAGCTGAATATTTTTGGAAGTAGTTTTTAGTTTGTTTTTTTGTTTTAGCTATTTTAGGAGGATATCTGTGTGTGCAGGTGACTATTACTGTGCATA
>JBAJNP010002397.1:0-41946 GCA_036877545.1 Yasuhikotakia modesta
AGTACAGTGGGCGCTGGTGGGCAGGTCGTGCACATAGAGACCAGCGAGGTGGTTCTGAGAGGAGATCCTCTCATCGGTTTTGGGCTTCAGTTACAGGGAGGTGTGTTTGCGACAGAACCTCTGTCAGCCCCCGCGAGCATCCGCTTCATAGAGGCCGACACGCCGGCTGAAAGGTGAGAGTTCACCGAGGCCTGATGTGAGCCGACACGCTGTCTCATGTGTTTATACACCTGTCTGAACACACGAGAGGTATCTCAGCTTGTACATCATCACCTGTGACAGTTCAGACTCAGTCGGTGAATTTATTCTGTTGATGTAAGTCACAAATTTGCAGCCCGTTGCGTTTATAAAAACAGCACAACCGATCTGAAAACAACAGAAAAGTGTCTAATCTGTAATCTTAATTTTGTTTAAAAAATGTCTTACCCTGATTCACATCAGAAAGTTTATAATGTTGGAAATTTCAGTTTGGCTTCATGTTACTTAAACGTAAAGAACCCGCAAAGTTAAAACATAACTTACCCGATGTTTGTTTATTAATGCTTATTGAAGCCAGTATAAAATTAAATTAAATTGAGTTTAGTCTCTCATGTCATCTGTTTGTGTGGTGCACAGAGCTTTTGTGTGCTCCAAATCACTAATGTCTTGCAAGTCATCTACCTATGCAGGCCCTAAGGCAACTCACTAGGTTTTAGAACAGAGCCGATGTGTTTTGTCTCCTGTTTTTCATAATGAATGGGTGCTTATTTATTTACATGTTTGCTTTCCAGGTGTGGGGTGTTACAGGTGGGGGACAGACTTCTTTCCATAAATGGAATTCCCACTGAGGACGGAACACTGGAAGAAGCCAATCAGCTTCTCCGAGATGCAGCACTGGCCAATAAGGTCACGCTGGAGGTGGAGTTTGATGTTGCAGGTACAACATGGCATGTCAATACATAAGATTATTAATTTAGGTTCATTTTAAATGTGATTAAAACACACAATTACTGAATTGTGATGTATAACTGATGTGATTCTGTGATTGTTACAGAATCTGTTATGCCCAGCAGTGGCACTTTTCAGGTGAAGATGCCCAAGAGACGAGGTGTGGAACTGGGCATCACGATCAGTGGTGAGTGTGGACCAGCAGGGGACGCTGTTGTACTGATAATAATACAGGCTCTTTATTTAATCATTTCAAGTTAATTGTGTAAATTGTAAATTGTGTTTCAAAGCCAGCAAAAAGGCAGGAAAACCTCTGATCATCTCTGAGATACAGAAAGGCAGTATTGCTCACAGGTAAAGCTGTAATTCAACACATTACACCAGTTTATCAGATATACTGATACTATATTTGTTACATTATGAGTGAGGTGAACTGACAAACATGTTATTACTCATAATTGTCATTCAGTGCAGTTAATGCGGTTAATTAACCTGAAATAATCTACCTCAGGGGTCTCCAGTCCATGTTCCTGGGGGTCCATAGACCTGCAGAATTTATCCATACCTACAGTATATAATATATTTGTGCACAGGTTATTATACATGTTAAGTCCTCATAAACTAAAGAAAACCTGCTTGTTTGAAGTGATTCATGAACCACTAAAAGTGTATGAGATGTCCTCACAATTATAGTTTGACCAACAAATGTGTGTGTGTCTGTGTGTGTGTGTGTGTGTGTGTGACTGTGTGTAGAATAGGAACATTGGAGCCTGGTGATCGAATATTGGCCATCGATAACGTGCGACTGGATAACTGTGGGATGGACGAGGCCATGATGATTCTCCAGCAGGCCGAGGGGATGGTCAAACTGCGCATCCAGAAAGATGAAGATAACTTGGGTGAGTTTGCGTGTGTGTAGCATGAACTTCATCCTAATAGCGCCTAACAATCATCAGATTTCAACCTCTGTGCTGTAGATGAATTGGAGTCGTCTGGGTCAGTCATCTTCACAGTTGAGCTCAGGAGACATGGAGGTCCGCTTGGAATCACCATATCTGGCACCGAAGAACCTTTCAATCCCATTCTGATCTCCAGTTTGACCCGCAACGGACTCGCGCACAGGTGCCACCAGACGTCGCATGAAGACCTTCTAACCACGATCTCACACGTAGTGGCCTTTAGTGGCCAATCTGAGAATTGCAGTGTTGTATTTCTCAGTCTAACGCATCATGAGTGTGTGTGGGTTTATATATACTGTATACTGGGGACAAAGCTGTACCTAAATAAAAACCTGCCAGGTCTCAAAACCTTTCTTTTGAGGGCAACCTAATTTGTAAAAACACTATGAAAACAGTTTGTATAATATACAATAAAATAATCTTTTAACTGTAAACATGCAGACATTTTTCTTTTAAGGTTAGGTTATAGTGTTTATAACTAGCTGTGTAAAAGAACTATAGGAAAAAATACTGTGTAATGTTTAGATTGATAACCAAGACTGTGTGTGTGTGTGACTGTATGTGTTTGTGTGTCTGTTTGTGTTTCTGCACGTGTGTGTGTGTGCAGGACTGGTGCTCTCCATGTCGGTGATCGTGTGTTGGCGATCAATAACATGAGTCTGAAGGGAAAACCTCTGAGTGAGGCTATCCATCTGCTCCAGACCGCTGGAGACACAGTCACCCTCAAGATCAAAAAACGCTCTGATCGTAAGTGTTAATACGCTAACGTATACATTAGCAGCTAACTTTAAAAGTCCCGCTCTTTATTCAGAACGTTCCCAAATGCTCTCTAAAGCCAGAGGTATGCAAATACATAGTTTGACAGACAACTATGGCGCCCTATCGTTGCATGTGGACCGAATGCAATGATTGGAGGAACATGTTATATTCCTGCTTCATCCACAGATATAAAAATACATTTATTTAGACTGCTTAGTGATCACTATCAGGATGTGAGGAGATTTTCAACAAGCATAACTAAAAATTTTGTGGACAAGATTGTTGTATAATTTAAGACCAGACATGTATGTGTTCCTTCCCATCAGCTCTGTTAGGATCCGACAGGGACAGCCCATCCAGGACAGCCTCATGCATGAGTGACACAGAGGACGACCAATCAGATTCTCTCAGGCGGGGCAAGTACGCTGAACTTCGCCTGGCCACACCCCCCAGTCTAGATTCAGCTATGGACTCATGGGATAGTTCTGCTGTGGACGCTGGCTATGGAAGTCAAGGTAAGAGGGTTAGATAATGAAGAAAGTAATTGACTGTTAACAAGGGCCGGCTAAAGTGATATATAAGGCCAAGAAAGGTTAATAAACTCATTTGGACTTTAATCAAGTGAGTTGAAGGGTTCCACAAATGAGAGAACGGCGCCTGTTTTCTTTTATTGAGGTCATTAAAGGATGTTCAATGAAATTAAAGGAATGGTTCCTACAAAAATAACAGCAACTTTATAGCTCCAAAAATGACAGCATGCAATTTTCATTAAATTGATTATTTTCATTTTGGGGTGAACTCAAAAACCTTGATCAAAAATCTCTTGTTTGCAGGCGTTTATATTCACAGAACAAACGATTTCAACCTTCACCCCAATGATTGGAGACAGACCAATCACAGAAGCCCGCTGACCTCCAGAAGACACGCCCCCCGGGCTGCAGGGTATGGTGGGCGGCCGGGCGAGGAGGATTGGATGTACTCTGGGTGAGACTTCAGCCACTTCAGTCAAGCTTTCAGGGTTGCGTTCGGAATTTTGTTATTCACTCTGGGAATAATTGGGACTCGCCTTCATCTCTGTTATCTGTTATCTGTTATTCTATAAATAGTGGACTGGGAAAAAATAATTACATTTAAAATAATCTTGAAAGCAGAATTTAGATTTTTATGAGAGATTGTTGATATTTTTTAGTAGGTTTAGGTTGGAAACACGCATCATGTGACTGTTTTTCCTTTTCTTGGTCTGTCATGTTTTCATGCATCGTGCTCTTTGTAATGAAACATAAGAAAAATATTGTGAAAATCACGTCTCATATTTCATCAAACTTAAAATAATAAATTATTTTTTTTATTTGGGATAAAGTGTAACCTGGGCATGTTTTCACAGGCATCTTCCCAGCTACCAAATTTAGGTTGTACGAACATTTCTGTAACATTTCTTTTAAGTAACAAAAATAAAGTAACAAAAATAAAAATATTCTAGAACATAAAAAGTTCTAGAAACATTTAAAAAGCCAAATTTGTTTCCTTTTATTGCTTGGTTTTGAAAACAATTGTTTTGAAAACAATTTTGTAATGTTTTTAAAACGTTTTTTGTTGTATACTATATAACTTTAAAAAACATTCTACTAACATTACTGCAAGAACGGTAACGTTTGGTGACGTTAAAAAAACTTTGAGAATATAAGCTAATGTTTTGAGAACTTTCCCTGTTAGCTGGATTATTAAACATCTCATAACCACAAGCTTGTTTGCTTTCACTGTCTCTGTTCCATCTCTTCTCTTTTCTTTCTTTCTCAGGTTTTCTGTGTCTCGTCTGCCTTACTAATCACCTGTGGGCCCTCGCTGTCATCTGTCATTTTCTGCCTCTTTTCTCTTGTGCTCATGTCTTTTTTTCTTGCTTTCACTGAGGCTCAGAGTCTCTGATCTGTTTCTTTTTTTTAACTTTTGTTTGGTTGATAAAGAGAGTTTATCATTTCAATTGTGCCCTGCAGTACATTTATAAGAGAGAGAGAGTGAGCGCTCCATTTCCAATACAACACCTGGCCTCACATTACCCAGAATGCTTTGCATTGACACAGATCTGTCAGTCCTGCTCGCTGTTACAACAACAACACGGAAGCTCAGGAGAACTATTGGTCGCAAGCTCTGCAGGACCTGGAGACCTGTGGCCAATCAGAAATCCTTCGTGAGCTTGAGGTAAATATCATTAAAAAATCAACTTCTAGTGAAGTTGATCTTCTGTGTTTCTTCTGTGGTCCGAGCCAAAAGTGTGTCTTGTTTGGTTTGTAGGCCACCATGATGTCTGGTAGCACCTTAAGCTTGGAAGAAGATAGCGAGAAACACAATGACAGCAGAACCAGAGCTCTAGTACCGAGTCCAGAGAGGAACTCTGAGAACACAGATAAAGCAGAGGAGGTGAAAGACACCAGTCCTTCTCTGACATTAGAGCTTCATAAGGTATCGTCTGTTATTCCAGCATTTTCACCTTCACTCTCAGATGCTGGCAGAACTTCATTCTCTCTCCTCCCTCAGATCTGTTTACGCAGGGATGCCGACAGCAGGGATTTTGGGTTCAGTGTGTCCGACGGCCTGCTGGAAAAGGGAGTTTACGTGAACATGATCCGTCCTGACGGGCCTGCGGACCAAGCCGGGTTACGTCCATATGACCGTATTCTACAGGTGACACCCGACTCGCACCCGCAACCTTTCCTCACAGAAACACGTGTAGCTCATGTCATTTACCCAACATTGTGTCACTTCAGACCTGTAATGTTTTGGGTTTATAACTACGCAGTAAGAGTGAAAATAAACTCACAAATTTGTCAGTGGGCTTCATGAATCTTGGTTTAGTTTATTTGCATGATTAAATGATTTGTACAATAGTAAACAAGCATAACAAACAATCTAACTTCGCTTCTGAATGTTTACCAGGTCAATCACATGAGGACTCGTGACTTTGACTGTTGCCTCGCTGTGCCGTTGATCACAGAAGCCGGACAGCAGCTGCAGCTGGTCATTAGCAGAAACCCTTTTGCTCAGGCACACGTTTGGCCACCTAAAGACTGTCAGGACCCTTCAGATGCACTTTATGTGGTTTCTGCACAACAACCAAAAAGCGTTCATCTCTGATTCCCAACAAAGACAGCAACAGAAACACAGAGCACAATGTTTCTCGTTTTGTCACAGAAATGGTTCTCTCTCACTCTCACAGGGTCCATTACACACAAACTGTTGTTCTGATATTTGTCTGTCTCGGCTTGTTTTTCACATTTTAGGGCCCTAATGCTGCTTTTTTTGTACACCTACACTAAATATTTTGCTTTATGACCCACGACACACATTCATAAGTCACAAGTTTTTGACCACACACAGATTGGGTCTCGTTTTTTGTTCACAAAGTTGCACAAAATGTATCACACAGGTTGTTTATCTGTTATACCAGCCAGTTTTATTTATATTGTGTGTAAATTGCACAGGTTCAGATGTGCTGTCAGCGTGAACGCTTTGAAGATAATCCAGATCTGCACATCCTTATAAAGAGAAACATCATGTTTAGACTGTTAAGATTATACAGTTCATATTTACTTATGAGATAAAATCATAATTTGACAATCCAAACTGAGGCACTACATATGAATTACAATCATGTCATGAATTACAGTGATATGTTTTGATGTGAATATGTCAGGTGCATGTAAAGCGGTTCAGTGATCGTCTGTGCCATTTGTGGTCTGTAAGACGTTCAGTTTTACGCCCGGTTCGATGACTTTATGTATTTATAAAAACCAGGAGGTTCTAATTTTAGCTGAGTGAAAGTCCTTAAAAGGGGTTTGTTTTAAATGTAACTTTTAGAAGCGTAACTCTTACCCACAATCCTTTGTTCTGTGTATCAACGACTTCCCTGTGTGTTGGATGTTAATTATGTAGAATGTCTCGGAAAAGGTGTATTTAATTATTTTGGATTAGAAATTATCATTTCCTTTTTGAATAAAATAAAGGGTAAAAACAGATTTACGTAACTGTGTTAGGGTCATAATACAGTGTTTATAGAAAGTGGGTGTTGAGGGCGTCTCTCAGCGTGACAGAGTTCAGAGGTTTGATTTTGTTGGCTGTGTTTGATGAGCTGTCCCACACCTCACTGCGCTGCCCAAAACAAAATCCAGAGCAGGTGGACATGACGGTTTATTTTAGTCCAAGGGCGGAATTTGAGGAAATGTGACTCGAGGAAATGCGATGCGTTCAGTGGCGTGTATTTAATATTAAGGGGGTAGCGCTGATTCCAACACAAGGTCACAGAGACAAAATTCCTTCACACTAAAGTTAAACAAAGGCATCTGCGCTTGTAAATGTGACCTTTCTCCCCAAGCATAAACAGCTAAAATGGATTTATTGTGATTTTTAAAATTTCTAATTTTAATACGTCAAAACTTAAAAGTATATTTTAATTTTTAAGTTTTGACCCTGTGTTTTTTTTACAAAGCAACTTTCTAGATCTGCTAGAAATACAGATAAATAAAACAGAGTCACCAGATGTATTTGGTTATTGGTGAATTTGGCTATTGGTTACCAATAGTGGACATGGGTGGATGACTGACCAAAAAGGAGTCATCTAAACACCTTTCTGAGATCTTAATCTTTTTCCTTTAGAATAATGTGCATTAGTTAATTGTTCACTATTTAACAAGACCAGAAACATGTATTAAATAAATAACTATAAATGTTTGCTTTCACGTTGACTCTAAAGGTGGAAGGCATCAGAACTCATTTATACAAACTCAGACACACAAAGCTTGGACATGTATTTTTTTTATTTTGTATCTTAAAGATGCAATATGCATCTTGTATGTCTGTCACAAAACTACTTTGGTTTTACAAGATTGTTTTTGTTAAATCAAGTTATTACAGCAAAATAAGAGAATGCTATTTATTCATGTGAATGAAAAATCGATCTTGGGTTTCCTGTTTTCGTTTGACAATATAATAAAAATGGACAAAGCCACTAGTTTACAAATACTGCACGCTGCAAGTTGTGTTTAGGACACAAGAACGTTTAAATATAAATTTCTGAATTCATTCAGAAAAATGTAGGCAAATGACCAATCGCATCAGTTACAGTATAAAATAGTTAAATACAAAAAGTCAAATATTAGATCGATGAAATGTTAAAAAGGAACAAACACTTGTTTAGCGAACTTTAGCTTTGGAGAGAGATGTGTGTGTGTGTGTGTGTGTGTGGAGGAATACTGAGGGTTAAGCTAAATCCAGATGGGTTCAAGGGTCACAGGTCGGGTCAGGTGATTGGACGAGAACAAAGACAGTGGGCTGAAAGGTCAGAGGGTCAAAGGGTAAATTTGGTGGGTGGTATAAATAGACGAATGGGGATTAAAGGACACAGAGGTATTACCCAGCTAACATGAAACGTTCTCAGAACTTTGGCTAACATGTTCTAAAAGTTCTCTCAAAGTTGCAGTAATGTTAGGACATTCAATGTTAATGGAAACATTAGGGAAACGTTCTTACAGCCTAAAATTGCTAGCTGGGTTATGATGGGCAGTTCTTTGCTGTTGGTGGAGAGTATTTTTGTGTATTTAAAGGTTTAAGGCTGGATTAGGAGATGATTGCAGGATCTGAGTCTTGGGTTCGAGAGGGAATTGGCAGTGTCTCTGTGAGGATATAAAGTCCAGGCCTGAGGGCTAATGATTGTTATAGCATCAAACGGATTGGCTTTACTGGGTCATGTGACACAGAGAAGCGTCCAAAAGTCTGAGAGCACATCTGAGAAATGATAACAACACATAAAATTAAAACAATATCTGTAACGTCTTTGTGTTGTTTGTTCATTTCTGTAAAGAAATAATTCTTTAAGAATTTTTTTTTTAATTTTTAAGTCAAATCATGCCAATAATCTTTAATGAAAACAATTTTTCAATCAGAAAAATATGGTCACAGACTTTTGTACCCCACTGTACATGAATCAGCCATGGCTCTGCATGGTGTTAATATACAACAGCTCTCAGATCTCACAGTAAATGAATCTTAAAATAGACTTATATTAATCACGGAACAGCTGCCTACAGTATTAAAGTAACTCAGTGTGGGTGTGTGTGTGTGCAATGGCAGTGATCACCACAGCTCCGGGAGCGACGAACGGACAGGGCATCAGGTTTACAAAGGGTTTCTTTATGTATTGTTGTGTTTCTGTTGTGTTACGTTTATGAGTTGAGCACAGCATCCGGCTGGTGCGGAGGTACATTCATGTATCTTCACGACAAACATTACGAACCTCATCGTACAAGAGTTACTGCCACAAGCACCGACAGACATTATTATGTAGCTAAATGTCACATTTAGTTTGTTGCTGTCTTAGTATTTACCTACAAATGAAGCTATAACTCGTTACACTTGACTAACACTGTGTTTTAAGCTGGCGGGACGCCCAACACTCCTCAACTTTTCCAGTTAAAATATAAACATGGTAAAACAGCTTATACTGTTTGATACTTTGCCGTGTCTCATCTAGTTAGCAAACAGCAGAGCAGCTAGCGCACTACGGCTAAGCACACCAAATCAGAACGTGTCAGCATTAATGCTAGTACCAGTGATTACAGTATTGATAAAAACGATAAAAACGATATATTGATATAAGATTGTTTCGTAAAAACCCAACTAGAATTGTACCAGTACAGAGAGAGAGAAGACGACAGAACCGGGCAGGACAGGAAACGGGATCTCCCTCAGGAGAGGAAAAAGGCGGAGAATTCAGGAATCTCTCTCAGAGAGCGTCACATGGTGGTTTCTACTATGGTGTGGGTGTGTTTGGTGAAGGCGTGGATGCCGTTGGGGTCCAGCGGGTGAAGCAGCTCGCTGTTTTTCAGACTGTACTCCTTCGGGCGAGAGCTAGCGCCTCCTTTCACTGGTGCTGCCACCGCTTTGATCCGCTACATACATTAAAGCACATGTGGTATTTAAGGTCATTATATATAGCCTATATAGGTTACTCACAGTATATCGTATAGCGGTTAACATAAAGTATTTGACCAGAAAATAGAGTAATTGACCAATCACAATAAGCGTTGATGTTACCCTGCTAACAGGGAACGTTCTGTAAAATTTATTTTCAAGTTCACCTCACCTCTATCAGGGAGCCGTCTGATTGGATGATTTTGATGACCACCATCATGGGGATGCAAATCATAGAAGCCAGTGCAAGAGCCCAACCCAGTCCAATCGACCAATCAGGATACTCGTACAGCTTGTTATAAGTGAGCGGCTTGTATTTCACCAATGAAAAGATAAAACAACCCTAACATAGAGAAAAATGTGACAATCACATTTTCACTCAGTGGGTCACATGACTGGCTGACACACACACACACACACACACACACACATACATTGAGACACTTACCACACACAGGACTGGTGTGATTAGCATCCAGCTCCACTTCATCCAAACACTGGGTCTGTAACCAATCATGTCCTCTATAGCGTCATAGAAATTATCAGCCCCTACACACAAACACACACACATAGAATTACAGCGACACACACACATGAGAAACGACATCAAACCAGGTCGCATGAGCAAAAACAATGACGCTGCAGCTTTTCCCAGATCAAATTTCACTGAAAACATTAAAACAGTTTTCAGATCTAAGTGATTTTTATTGTGCAAAAAAGTTTAACTTCAGAAAAGATTATGCATGAAGTTTTTACTTTAGACACGCAACTGAGTGTCTATTGCTTTATATTATCAGGTTTTACTTGAAATTGTATTTTCCTTCAAATAAATTTGATAATTTCTCTCATGCAAAGACATTTATGTGTTTTTTAAATGCAGTCTGTAATGTGTGACTCTCTGTCACCATCTCTGTTTAACACATAAAACTGCAGTTTATTTTGTTTTCTTTCTGCATGAAGTGAAATGAAGCCAAACTGACATTTAGCAGGAAATCGTGACCAACAGCTCGGATTATAACTTGTTATTTTAAGCTTGTGAATCAAGGTAAGGAGACAGTTTTTAACACAAACTAATCTGTTGTGATTTTTGTTTATTTTGAATCAGAAAAATTTACGAATTGCAGTGTCCAAGTGTTTGTAGGTGTTACTGCATGTATTCATTGTTAGGAATTTAAAAGGCTTAAATGCTCCACAAAAACATTTCCACAAAATCCTGCACATTTCCCAACAATCCGAGCTGAACATGTGAGAGCAGGTTTCATGTGGACCCAAACTGAGAGCTCAAATAATCCCAAAGGACTGATGTGATTATATAAAACTTAATAAGATTATATTAGATTAATCTCAGGCAAACGCTGGTTAGTTAACCCCTTCCTAGACTTTTTAAGGGATAGAACATACAGTGTGTTTGTGTTTCTGTTTACAGTGTTTGTTTACACGATTCTTCTATAAAATGGAAAAAGACAGACAATTCCACACTGTTCCTATCAGCAATTATCATGCTTCTGAAAACATTTTTACGTTGTAAGAATGTTTCCATTAAGTAACAAAAATGTTAAGTTATTGTTATAAGTTATTTTGGGAAGTTTGTGTAATGTACAAACATCCAGTTTTTTTAGACATTGAATTAACACTATTGCTTGATAACACTTGACATTATACAAACATTAACTCCTTAAATTCTGTAACATTTTTAAAATGTTACACAAACAACTTCTCTGTTCTCTGTTGGTTGGAAGTGTGCTTACCGTAAACCCAGGCTACTGCGACACATTCAAAGAATGCAACCCAGAGAAGACAAACACCGCTGGCTGCGTAATAATCAAACAGCTGAAAGACGAACATGCCACCCTGAGGAACACAGAGGAACGTTTAACATCCAGACGCAGCAGGAGAAGACAAACAAACGGCTTCTCTCTCTTACTTTGGTGACCATGGTGAGTCCCAACAGGTAGCTGATGACGCAGATCACAGCGATGAAGATTTCTCGTCGGTATCCCTTCCTTAGGAGGGACGGGTACAGATCCACCAGTGACGTGATCTGACCCTCCACTTCTACAAACTGATGAAGAACACACAGAATGAGCGGACGCTTCTGTTACAACACATTTCTGTAGTTTCTACACAAATATGCTTTACATACTTCTCAAGAAAAACAGCTGTACTACCCTTACACTTAAAGTATGCTTAAAAGTACACATTAATAAACTAGGTAGGGTGCATTTAGAAACAAGTAGAAATGATATAGTTCTAATACTACTATACTCGTATTTGTACTTACTTAATCTATATTTTAAAATATACCAGATCTTTGCCTAAGTTTACTAAATTAACTTGAAGTACACTTCTGTAGTAAGAATGATTTTAGGTTAGCAATTATATTTAAAAAGTTTGTTCTTAAAAGTGGATATTTGATACATTCAGTAAAAGAAGTACATGTGATTAAATCACAGTAATGGTGGAGATACATTAGGCTAATGAAAGATGGCTTTGTTGAGTGTGTGTGTGTGTGAGTGAGTGAGTGTTGGTGTCTTCACACACACGCACAGACCACAGGAAACGTGATCCGGCACGCGTTGGCTTTTCAGTAAGTCACTGGAGACAAGAATAACTTCAGTATCTCGTGATATGTGAGTGTGGGAGTGTGTTTGTGGCAGGTGACCCTAAATTTAACAGCATCATTCTTTAGTGCTGGCTCCCAGCGAGGGCGAGATGATGTTTCACATCAGGACTGAGCGCTATGCGGTTGAGTTATTATGTGTTGGCTTAACTCTCTCAATGTTTGCAGTCCTCGATTCCAGCCCACACGCCCGGGTCACACCTTACAATAGAGTTTATAGAGTTTATCACTCACTGGTGTCTCTTTTATAGCTCAGTTAATTTGGTTCTCGCTTGTGTTTCAAATGTAACCTTTGTCTCAGATATTTCTCCTAAAATTCTTTAGGGGAAATAAAAGTTAAAAAAAGCAGCTGTACGTTTTTATCGTTACAGTGCTTGTCTTTATAGCTGGCACATTAAAATAAAATTAAACTGTCCAAAGAGCACATTCTATGCATAGACACACACACAAACATTTACTTTTGGGGACTTTTCATACACGTGTATTGTATTTAAAAACAGCTAGATAAAAAACAATATAACTCAACCTTTGCTTAATATTTTTGAATAGCTTATATTATAAAGCAAACTATTATTTATATATTCATATATGTGTGTGTATATATGCGGCTTGTATATGTAAAATGTATATGTATATATATAATGTATACGTATGTGTATATGTATTATGTATTATGTACTGTATATGTATGTATGTATATCTCTGACCTGACTGTCTAGGCCCAGCAGCAGAAGCATTATGAAGAAAAGTATCGCCCAGACCGTTGGCAGGGGCATCATTGTAACTGCCTTCGGATAAGCGATGAAAGCCAGACCGGGACCTGAGAGACACACTGAGAAGTTATTGCATGTGCCACAGAAGAACTTATCACATGCCATACTAACACACTGTAATCAAAACAAAAAAACAGGGAAAAAACGTGAGAGAAGTCTAATACAATCACCGCAGACAGCCAAGGAGTTATAAAACCTTTCACGCCGTGCATCACATTGCTGCATGTCAGGCTGTGACCTTTGACCTGAGGATTACCTGACTCTGCCACGTCGGCGATGGCCACCCCCTGTTCCTGTGCCATGAACCCCAGCACGGAGAAGATGGCAAAACCGGAGACAAAGCTGGTGCCGCTGTTCAGACAGCCGAGCAGCATACAGTCCCTGAACACACAGAGAAAAATCACTGACCAATCACAGCCAACTACAATCATCCACCAACTAATACAGTAATAACACAAACCTGTAGCAGTTATACTTGTACTTGTTGTAACTTCCCAGTGATGTCATAGCACCAAGACAAATGGCATAAGAGAAGAAGATCTGGGTGCCTGCATCAATCCACACCTACACCAGAGAAAGAGAGGGGGAGAAAGAAAGAGAGAGAGAGGGAGAGAGACAGAGAGAGAGAGAGAGAGAGAAGGCCATAACATGTCAGATGTTTCTGTCATCACATTTTTAATGCATCTAGTCCAAAAGTGTTGGACTACCAACAGGTACCTCAGGGTCCTGCAGGCGGGTCAGATCGGGGTACAGGTAGAATTTGATACCCTCAGCAGCACCAGGCAGGGTCACGCCTCGAACCAGCAGCACAATCAACATGAGGAACGGAAACGTAGCTGTGAAATACACCACCTACAGACAGCACAACACTTTTATTATAAGTTTAATCCTTTAAATTATTTTACCCAACTCATTAAGAGTTTAAAACAATTATTATTAGACCTTGTTCATAAAACATGAGCAAAATTACCTACCATGTTTTTCCTGTGCCAAAATGTGTCTCATTGGCTGTTTTAAAATTATTCCATGAAGCTGTTGATATCTTTAAATATCTCTGACTGTGACTTTAACAAGATTTAGTTATATTTAAAGTCCCCCATGCATTTTATCCCATACAGTATAGAGTAGAACTTTTTTAAACATTATATATCATATTCTATAAACATTCTTTATGTAGTTAGTGGAATGTTTTAAAATTGTTACAGAACTTTCTAAGCGGCATTTTTAACATTTGTGTTACTTAAGTAAACATTAGTGAACGTTCTTATAACCTAAAATTGTTCGCTGTGCATGGAATCCTGATCTTCTGCAAAACATTTTGCAGATGCATGTGAAAATGTTACCAGACGTTTCTCATCCTCTCTCTAACCTTGCCGGTGGATTTGACTCCTTTCCATATGCAGAAGAAGCAGATGATCCAAACGGCCAGCAGACACAGCGCCAGCTCCCACTTCAGCCCCCCGACCTCGTCGATCCCAGAGGAAATGCTCAGGACGTTCCTCCTATGGACGAGAGTGATGAGTACCGGCGTACCTCCCCTCACGCTCACCCGCTAGCCTCATACTCACTCCCAGAATTCTGTGACCGGAGAGGTAAAGTTGGTGGCGTTGGCGGAGAGCCAGAGCGTTTTGTTCTTGCGGACGGTGTCCTCCACGCAGTTTCCCGTGTTCCAGCTGTGCCTGCAGCGCGCCCAAGGCAACTCGTGCTGGAAACACTGCAGCAGGTAGTACAGACCCCACGCCAGAATCACAATGTAGTAGATGTTCAGCAGAGACACGATCACAACTGAGGCATAGCCGATTCCTGTCACACACACGCAAACACAGACAGACAACACACAGACAGACAGACACACACACACACACACACATCCATCAGGTTAATACAATAAAAGATACATAGAATATAACACACAACACAGCTTACAACTCTAGTTGTACTCTAGGTACAACTCTGTTGCAACATTATTGCCTCTCTGTCGCTACCTCTGTCCTTTTTGAAACATAAAACTGCAGGTTGCTTTTCATAAAGCCCTTTGGACCAACCACTGACAGTTCTTCCATAGCTTGGATTAATAACCCAATGTAATGGGTTAAATTCCCAGCCACCAAAACAACCCATCACTGGTGATGTGTGAACACACACTGCAAGTCATGAACAAACACACTTAGGTGTCTTGCTCAAGGGCACTTGAGTTGCTACCTGCCAGCTCTGGAATCGAACCAGCAACCTACTGATTACAGGCCCAACTCATTAACCACTAAACCAAAACTGTCCCATTTCACATCTGTGTTGATATATATTTTAAAATCAGTGGGACGTTGTAAAAGCAGGAGACTCGTGGTGGTCTTTCTGAGGGACCTGCTGTGTTTTAATGAGCCAAGGACAACTGCAGCTTCACCTGTTGACTTCAGCACCTCATCGTCTACTGTCTTATTTATAGTGTTATTTTTTTAAAGCAGTTAAAAGGCTGAACATCAGTTACATGCTATAATTAATACAGTGTGCCACAAGCTCACTGTGTAATGCCAGGAGTTTGATGTGACAGCTGACAGCAGTGTGTGTGTGTGTGAGGGCTGCCCGTGGGGATTTAGCGTTTGTGATGAAGCGTGACTCTACATACACAGATGTGTGCGTATGTGTGTGTTTGTGTGACATTATTTCCACTCATGTTGCTGCAAACACACACAGTGTGACTTTCTTTTGTGGAACACACACACAGTGAATTATTTAGGAATATGTTGATGCCTCTTTTTCACCTAATTAAACTGAAGTTGTCAAGCTTTAAATGACAGAAAAGCACGATGTTAATCTCCAGAAGGAGAGAGTTGTCATTAAAGAGATAATTCAGTCCAAAATCTGAAAATGTTTCGTAATTTATTCACCCTTACATCATTTCAAACCTGTGAGACATTTTTTGCTTCTGAGGAACACGTCAGAGATTTGAAGTATGTCGGTGACCAAACAACAGCGGCATTCGGTGACTTCAGTTGTGTGGACACAAAACTACTGTAACATTTCTTAAAATATCTTCTTTTGCGTTCCACAGAAGAAAAGTCATATAGGTTTGGAATGACTATCCCTTTAAGTCTGGAAATAAAATAACTGATGGTCTTAAAGATTTAATATAAAAAAATAATCAGTGATCTGTTCCTGTGCTTTTGTTGTAGCGCAGGCTCTCACAACCGCTGACTGTCACCGAGCGGCACTAGAGGAGATCCCATCTAACCCATCGCTGTCGCCTCTCATGGCTGTTGCCATGGCAATCAGAATACATGTCCAAATGTGGAGCAGAGAGCGCTGGAGCTGGGGTGTTAGTCGGAGCGTGACTGCGCTCTGGAGAAGTGCAGAGCAAACAAATGATGGCGAATTAAACACGTATGCGATGTACGCGTGCGTACGCAGCACCGAAATCACAGGCGAAGAAAGAACAGTCTGGTGCACTAAGACTCATCCGATGAGAACACAGCGTCTTCCAGCGTTGCCTAGCAACCGCAGCAGATACTGAAAACAGGTCACACCGAAGATGTGTGTAACCAGCCGCGTCATCATCCAATCAGATTCTGCGCTCGGTTGCTGCGTTTGTCATTTACATGTTACTGGCAAAAAAAATGTTTGGTCAGAAAAAAAATGCTTGTAAATGAGCCTTAAAGAGGAAAACGCTACAGGCCGATGGAGTTGTGGCATCTACCAGCTGAGACATTATGAAGTCAGTTTTCCAGTTTTATCTAGAAAATGTTTTCAGAACATTCTCTCGATCAAGTTATCAAAAACGTTCTTGCAGTAACGGTGAAACGTTTCTTTAATGTTATATATCAAACACCTAAAAATGTTATTTTTAAGCTTTAAGTGGAAAAATTTAAAATGTTAAAGCTGTTTTAAACACCAACAAAGCACAATTTATAAGAAACACATTGCTGTCAAATACAATTGCTGATATAAAATATATTATGGAGCACAGTTTTCATAAATTGAATGTCCCAAGTTAACCGACTCAAAATGCGTCACAGTAACAACGATTCTGATTGGTCGATGCTGTCATTAGAGGCCACAGGGGCGAATAAAATATGATCACAGAGAAACCGACAAAGATTTATGCAGATTAAAAGGCTCTTCAGACAGAAGCCATTAAATATAATCAAAGCCGATCTCTCCATCTCCCTTTATCTCTCTCACTATCTCTATTAATCCATTTGTCTCACCGGTGAAAATGGGACACAGTTTCTCCCAGCAGGTGATTCCCCCCTCAGAGGTGAACTGGCCCAGCGCCACTTCCAGGAAAAACACGGGCAGACCACCACCAAACAGAAATATGAAGTAGGGGATGAGAAAAGCACCTGGAAAAACAACAGCAGGTGAGTCAGGTAACTGATAAACTGATCACCTCAACCACAAAAACACTGACTACAAACTGACCTCCGCCGTTCTTGTAGCAGAGGTACGGGAAACGCCACACATTGCCTAAACCAACGAAACCTCCAGCCACAGACAGCACGAAATCCAGTTTACTGGCCCATTTCTCCCTCTGTGGCGGTTTTCCCTCCGCCTCATCCTCCGGACGCGTGCCGGGACTCTTACCAGGAGACGGCTTCAGAGTGTCTTTGTGGAAATCTTTAAGACACTGTAATTTCTCCTTCTGTGCCATACTGAGAACGAAACAGAAAGAGGTTTGTGTCACTGACCTGGAAACAGTCATAAAGACAGATTTAGATCATTAGTATTATAAACTAAGAGAACAAGAAAAATCTGTCAATCTTAACAGACATTTTGTGTGTGAAGCAGAGATTCTCACAATGACTCATTTCTGCACAGTTGTTTTTTTTTTAAACCACAGTATATTTTTCTAGACAAGCGTTTGATGGACCTGATATTAATCAGCAGAAGTCTGGAGCTCCTGAAATGAGATTCATGACAGACAGGAAGTTGAGAAGCCTGATATCCTGTTGACAAAAAACACTGATGGCTTTAGCGCTTGACAGCCCAGCTCACTTCATTACAAATGTCCCAGTTGGCAAGAGCGTCTTTTTTTCCACATGTGCCTCTATTCAGTTTTTATGTCTTTATTTTTAACAGTCAGCGGTCATGACTAATTAACATCCTTTTCTATTTCTATCACGCTATCTAATTCCTGTCCTCTGGTAAGGTATGGACGCGTCATTCTAACTGTATTTCCAAGATAAACTCTGTCCTTGTAAACATGTCAGAACATGGTGTTGCCTCTAACAAACCACTAAACACAAAAATGTCCATCTTATCTCATCTACAGAAGAAGAAATGTGTCATAAAACTGTTAACTCATTAACGTGAGAGTTACTAGTTTGTCTGGTTTAAATCCTCAAAGAGACACTAGGAGAATTAATTTGTCATATCCGTTTAAATGCCCATGTCACGCAATGTTGTCATGGCCATGAACAAAGCTGCTCACACGACCGTGTTTTACCTTTTTGCCCAGTTTATCTTAAACACTTTCATTCAAGCTCAACTTTTAACCTTGACCCCATGGTAATGATTTGCAAATGAGCAGGGGTGTCTCAATAGCTTTGATAACAATAAATACTCAGCTACGTAACAGGAAACATTCACAGAACATTGGCTAACTTTCTCTAAATGTTCCCTCCAAGTTATCAAAGCCGTTTAGTGTTAGTGGAACGTTTTTAATGCTACATATTATATGAAATGTTCTTTAAGTAAGAAGTTCGAATAACAAAATAACATGTTTAAATAACATTTTTTAAAATGGGGAACATCATAACCAAACAAAAACATTAATGCAATGTTCTGAACATTCCTAAACGTTTTTGTAACTTAATGGAGGCGTTAGAAAAACATTCTCACAACCTAAAAATGTAAGCTGGGTATTGCTAATCAACCAAAGCCGTAAACAAAGTAGAATGAGGCGTCAGAAGGTCAAAACAAGAGACAGATGCCACTAACCTTGTCTGGATATTCAGCTGTGAATTGTTTGGAAGGATTGAGGTGAGAGGCAACACTCTGTAAACTCATTTTACAATGTAAACACCAACTGAGTTTATTAAAGTGGATGAAGAGGAAAACATTTTGCGAAACTAATGCTTTATTATTGCCGTTCCATACCTGAAAACTGACAAAAGTAAATGCTCATGTAAGCAAACAGAATATTTTAAAGGAAGCAGCAATATTTAATCTACTATCAAATCTTTATTGGAAGGTCAAACTTAATATTTAAGTCATTGTTGTCTGGTTTTCTATACACTAATATGCCTTTTCATCGGAGTAAGTGTAGAAAACGTTGCCAACTTTGTGTGCCTCTAAAATACAAAATGTGGGATTCAATTTCGTAAAGTATTTTTTGGCATGCAACCTAACCTGATATTATGTTTTGTGGACACTGCCATTGTTTTCTTTTAAGTACATTTTAAAGGGACAGTCAACTCCAAAATGAACAATTTAACCATTTACTCTTAGCCTCATTGACTTCTGTTTTCTGTAGAAACACAAAAGAAGATATTTTGAGAAATACTTCTACATGCTTGGTTACCAAATAACTTTAAAACATCTTCTTTGTGTCTCTTATAAGCCAATGGCTACACCAGAAATGGTACAGTAAGGTTAAGGATGTAAAAATGGATGAACAATCCCTTAAATGCACAAAGAACAGTTTGTCAAGAAGGAGAAAAATCTATCATCTATCGACATGCATTGAACACGAAATCTGCCTGGTATCAAAAATTAAACCCGATTATACAAATATCCCCAAAGAGCGTCACCAGGTGCCCTACTTACGCGTGCACGCGCGTAATGAAATGACATTGTGTGTGTGTGTGTGTGTGTGTGTGTGTGTGTGTGTGTGTGTGTGTGTGTGTGTGTGTGTGTGATTTAGGACCCACTGTACCTGAAGTTTTGGGGATATTGCAAGTTTGCATGACAAACATACGTCGCACATGCCATCATACGCGGCGCGGACACGCCTCATCCATTTAATATCCATCCATTTACCTTACCAGCGTTTCTTGTCTCAATGTGCACGTGCATCAGTCCGTGCATCGTACCATTGGTCTCAATGAGAGGTTACAATCCTGTCCCAATAACCTACATATAGGGTCTGTTTGTGTTACGTTGTGAAGCACATGACAGCATCCAGACGTCTCCGATATCCTTAAGTGTTTACATGCATAAACAGCGCAGAATGGATGTACATTAACATGCATAGTTTTTACCTGTTAATGTTGCCCTGACAGTCTATGAGTGAAGGCTGCCAACAAGCCTTGTATTGCTATACATCAACCGGTACCCCGTTAACCAGCGTTTCCACATCTTATTTAACTACAGCACAACTATAACAAACCGGTTGCTTTTAATATTTAACTTATAGGATGTTGCTTTGCAACATAAGAGCCACTTGGACAAAAACGAGCATTTGTGCAAATCAATAAGGATACATACAATGCCAGGACCCGATACACGTAAAAAACGCAAATCTGGTGAAAGAATTACATGCAACATGAATGAAAAAATATTTGCATTTATTTACAAGACTTTTTCCATTGAAAGAACACAGTCGCTATAGTTCCCAAACAAAAATACGTAAGTTGGTAGAAACGTTAACCTACAGATGCGCTAAACGAAACGCCCTCGTGTTTTCACTCACCTGTCCGTGCAAATTATTCTTCAAGTCTTTCTATTCTTCTAATGCTCTTTTGTCTTCCAGTGACGAGGCTACAAGGCGATGAAAATAATCTTGACGCCCTCTCCCCCCGACTTCTGTCTTATATGGGAGCGCATGTAATAAGGCAGACAGTGGAAAAACACCAGACTCGCCATGCAACAGGAGTGAGTTTCTTAAAGAGACAAGCACGCGTTCGCTGCGCGTCTCTCGCGTCGCGTTGGCGTTGTTTTGTTACTCAAAACGAGATATTTCTCTAGGAGCCGCACGAGGGCCCAAAATGCCCAATTATCAATTAAGACTCGTTAAAAATGTCTCGCTGGGGGCATTTGTACGCAACAAAATCACGATGGTTTACATGTTGCGCATCTTAAGATTCGCACCTGACAAGCAAGGGGAAGTCTGATAACGTAATCTTCGTGAAAACGACTTTTAAACATCCTTATCAGGTAATCATAAACGTCAGTGATATGTCCATCCTTATCATCGGTGAGAAAAACAACGACTATCACGTGAGATCGCCGGCCACCAGCTGAGCGGTATGTCTTGATAACACATGATACTTAAAAGATGACAGTGCGAAATGTTAATGTCTCCTAAATTAAAAACACACAGCTAACAGTTACGATTCCACCCCTAATAAAACCATAAAAACGCGATTCAGCCATTCTACGTACTTTTTCTATTCCCACACTTCAGTCCCAATTTTGAGTTGCGCATGCGCGCTGTGAATCAGGAGGGATACTGCTTACGTCACTACCCCCCGGATGAGACATGCACTTATAAAGATAAAATGATCTCTAGAAAATCAAAATATTGGAGACTCAGGATCAAATACTTGTTTTTGAGGTGGTTTTGAAATTTCAGACCAATGGTTGAGATGTTGACTAAATCCTCCAGATAACGTGCTGACTAGGTCACATGAGAAGGTCACTGGCCTTATAAAGGGATAATCTACCCAAACTCAAAACTTTGGGATTTACTTTGGGAAAAAGAGAAAAGAAAATAAAAGGATGGGGGTGGGCAGAGCACATGTCCAATATCAGATTGTAGGCTAATAATGCTGAGCTTAGCCACCTCACCTAACGTGTCTGCCGTGTTTTTCCATAAACCTGATTTTAACATATCATTACATCTGCTTTATTAAAATCCTACAATAATTACAATCTTTAACAATCCCATGATTGTGTGTGTGTGTGTGTGTGTGTGTGTGTGTGTGTATGTGTGTGTGTGCAGACAGATGGTTAGTCCATGTGTCCACACTGTGTTGCTCACCAGCATGTTAGTCAAAGGGTGAGAGTTGCCCCTCGCTGGTTCTGTTCTATTATTTGACCCACATTGTTACAGACAACCGTACATACCACATACATGTACTGGTGTCACTTTAGATTTGGTCCATCGGCAGGCAAAAGTTCTGTGTCCTCAAATATCTCATAAAAACATATTGGTTGTCCCACTACATGAATTCAGTCCGATATGTTGAATGTCCAAAAATTGTTGAATGTCCAAAAAACTGTCCTTGCCAGGAATATACTGTACAATATACATTTACAATGTTTCTGCATACTGTATATTTTGTGGTACATGATATAGATTTAAAATCAACAAGCTTTCATTAATTGATGGCATTTACTGTACAGTAAACAGCGTAGTGTTGTGTACTGTAACATTTTTACTTATATAGTAAAAATAAGGTACTTTTTGAATTTTAAACATTACATTTTCCATGCACTTATAATACATTTCAAGTTATTCTTTGAATTGAGGAAAATCAACAGGCCTCCACAACAAACTCAAGCTAATTAAACCACGTTCAAGCAAATATTTTAATAGCTTTTCCCAGTAAAAGTATTTAAATCCTTTTTCTAATGCATGTCTGTACGCTGTGTTGCCAGGTTTCCTCACGGGTCTCTGAAGGCAGTGGTCACCCAGGGGCAGATTAAACAGCAGAGGTAATACAACACGCTGTATTTTATCCTAACCAAAATAATAGCAGTAAATCAGCTCAGCTCAGGAGTGCTGAGTCAGGTCATATATTGTGCTCTAGTGTGTTGTGTAACTCATGCTGAAGTTCTGCGTGGTGAGATCTGGGCTGTGGTGGACATTCTTGTGTTGTTTTAGCGTTACAGTATATTTTGTGCTGTTGGACTTGTCTCAGGAGGTTATTTTAGATGTAATTTTGCAGAATTGTCAAGCAGGTGGACTCTGTGAAGGGTCATGCGCTAACAATGTTAAGCCTCTTTCGCTCCTGCAAGTGTGTGTGTTGCATAGCATCATTTGGGCAATGCTAAATAATTTCCAGCGTTGATGAATCTGGGTGTTTAAAACATTTTCTCAAACCTAAGATTTAGACCCTTAGAAAAATTTGCCATGGCAACTACAAAAATATCACAGTTCAGTTATTGCTAACATAACAAAACTTCGATTTAGTCATCATTGTGTTATAAATAATAAACTAAACAAAATGACAAAGATTCTTTAGGCTGGGCTCATATTAACTGAATATGAATTTTACTCTAGTAACAGAGGCCAGGTTGTTAAAAAAAGATTAATAATGATTTAAAATGATTGGTTCTCTAATTAACTTCATTAACCAATCCAGTTACAACTGATTACCAATCACACGATCCCAAACTAATCTCCAGCTCTTTCCTCCTGAGGAACTATCACAGATACCCGACAGGATATAAAGTAGCTATAAAATATTCAACATCTAATAAAGTAGAAGTCATAGCCTTTTCTTTCTTCTCCAAATCTGTACAAAATAGGGATTTCTGCTGATATTATATTCGTTTTCAACTAAAACGCACCGCAGGCGATTACATCATCTGATGGCTGTAACTCAGAGACTGTTGTGAGGTGGGCGATGCTGTAGTGTTTCTGGTGCTGAGAGGATTGTGGGTGTGCTGTAGATTGATTAAACTGAGTGGTAAGATAACTGCTCAACTATGACCTAGTTAGCATCCTCACATTAGAACGACCTACTGCTGTCTCTGGTTAGTTACAGCCTGTATCTGTAGTCATGACTCAGGGTCCTTAGTCACACAAAAACACAGCTCTGGTGTTAAATGTCTGGGAAAACAAAATATTGCACTTACAAGTCTACGTTCTCTCTCTCTCTCTCTCTCTCACTTCTTGAGCTAGTTGTCATGGTAATTCTCACTCTTGTTGCATAGAGAAGCAAAAAAAAAACACAGTGAAATTCCCTCTTCATCCTGACAAGTTAACAAACTCTAGCAAACGTGTATAGGCATTGAAAACGCTATGAATTTTTAATGGTCAAGGACAAAACGATTCAAACTGAGGCTTGTTTCTCCAGCTTTAGAATTTTTTTCCTTAGCATCTTGTAGTTGGATATATATATATATATATTAGACAAACACTTATTAAAGATAGCAAGCTAGGGTTAATAATGTAAGATCACGCCCACCGCAGGAACGTGATGCAAATGCACTTGACAGGCAAGCGGTGCATCCTATCAGTGCGTTCGGACCGAAAGCAATGATTGGATGAACATTTTGCCAAAAATATAACGTATTTAAAAATCCATTTAGACTTTCTGAACATCATCAGGATCCGAAGTCTCTGGAAAGAATCGCCCACCTCCACTTTAAATAAATCACTCTACATAAAACTACATTAAATAAACTCTTGTGAAATATCAGGAGAGAGGGAGGGAGTGGAAAAGGTTGAGAATGAACTGACGCACAATAAGTGTCACTCTGAGCTAATAAAAAAATGGAAATCTTGGCAGAAGCAGTTACTGATAGGCGCTAACTGCAGGAACATTCAGTTACAAAGCATTTACAGATAAAATGACATATAAACATCAGGAAAAATGAAAAACGTAATAATAAAAATACTAAATAATTTGATTTGTCCTTTACTTCATGCGCTATACACGTTCTTTGTAATCCTGTATTAAATCTGAGCCTCTTCAGGCCAAAACGAATAAACCATCATGCCATCGTAAATGCATTGTCACTAAACAACAAGAAACGCAGTTTATTTTAAATTAGATTATGTTAAAGAAAATAATTATTAATTTTACAAGTCGACTTAAATGTTTTGATAAATACAATGACAAATCAATTAAACAGATGCAGAGCCCAAATGTTACATTATTAAATATTCTTTATTTTTTTGCTCACCTATGTACATCCCATTCTACAGTTACAGTTTCCCACATTAACTCATATGAAAGCAAACAATAATAATAACATTTTGTGACATAATATTCTCACACAGAAAGTTTGTGGGAAACCTGCGCTTACACAAAGTGCTGCCGAAGAAAATGCTGTAGATTTAAAGCACATCACAGAGACGTGTTATTTTAAGACCAGCATAAAACAGAAGAAATAAAAGACAATGAATTAAAATAAAACTACTGTAGAGAAAAAAGCACAAGTTAAATTTAGTGGAGGAAGAGCAGTTTAAAGGCTATTATGATTCTATTGTTGACTGGCAATGTCATAAACATCGGTGCGATGCTGGAGAAATATCAGTGTCAGTGCTGAAGAGACATTTGTGACAAAGCACATGTCAATAATCTGCTTTAATAAACTGTAAACTATTGCACAAACACCAAAAAAATGCAAGTCAAAATTCTTTTGGTAAATAATTTTCCTCAGATCAAAAAACAGAACTATCAGTCTAATCACGACAAACGTGACTTTGCAATGATTCTCGGTTCAGAAATGTGAAATGAAAATCATTAGGTTTTCAAAACGCCATTCTCACGTTCCTATTCAAATCCACTAAACAAATCTTGCTGTCTGAACGAAAGCATCTCATCCTATTTAAATACTCAGTAAACAGCGATTCTGATCGTATTTGATGCTGTAACATTCTATATGTTTACACTTCACAACAAAACCTTTCTAAAGCGTCTAAATATCATCTGCTACATGATTCTGGGAGATAGCATAACATGCTCAAACACCGTGACATCACAGACGACGCAACATACTGATGATGTCATAATCCACATCAAGATGTCATCTCTCTGCAGGCGAGTGGATTCACAGAATATTGCAGGAATTAAACTCTATTAATAGTTTCAATACATCACACCAGCACAAACACCAGACTGCTACTGTGTTATAATGTATCTGAATGCACACTTAATTTCTGTATATATGCTATTGGTTTTGTTAAAACCGACCATATTAGTGCGTTACTGCTAACACAATGCTAGTTTGCTACAGGTTATTGGTTATGTGCATGTAAAGCATTATATTAAGTAAACCACTTGATGCTCCAAACCTCATCTCATCTCACAAGCTCTCTGCATCATTTCCTTCCATCTATTTCTCATTCTTTCTCTTTTTAGCACTCCAGACCGATGCTGGCCAGCAGGACCTCAAGGGCACCGAGTTTCTGGTTAGCCTCTTCGATGGCGCTGTACGTCTGAACGTTACTGGCGATGTGGAAACGGATCTCGTCCACCAGAGGGATGGAATCTGTTTCCTGTCTGGCGGCCACATTCCCAGCATCCTCTCTGATCATATCTGCAAATTCAGGCCTCTCCACCAGCTGAAACAAACACACAAAGACCCCATTAACATCTGACTGTCTTTTAAGATAAATCACAGCTGTTGTGCTGACGTTAAACCCTTGAATTGTTAGAGGCAGAATCATGATCATCAAAGAATCAGCTGTTTGGTGCAGCACACACCCGCTCGATGATCTTGGCCATGAATTCTGTGCACTGATCTTCCAAACGCGAGAGTCTGAAGAGTTTTGCCGTCTTCCACATGTGCAGAACATTCTCCTCACTGAGCAGCGTGGCCAGAGTTCTGCCACACAGACGCTTCAGCCCGGGCAGCAGGTACATATCGGCCACACACAGAACCTCATACACGTTCTCATGAGAGAGCTGGAACACAGTGAAAGAACCGTACTGTGATGTTCACAGTGAACTCATCTGTTAACTTTAAAAAAAACTATTGAATGTTTTTAATTATCACATTTTAAATGGTATATTAAATGGTATTTTTAAAATAAAAGGCAACAGTGGTCTGTGGTGTGTGTGTGTGTGGTGTGTATATGTGGTCTGTGGTGTGTGTGTGTGGTTTGTGGTGTTTGTATATGTGTGTGTGTGTGTGTACCTGAGTGTTGTCGCTGTAGATGTAGTAGAGGATTCTAGTAAACAGATCATGGGACACATCATGAAGGGAGATGACAGGTGTATCAGGATGAGTCTGTAGAGTTTCACCTTCACTGAAATGATCCTCCAACAACGCCTTGAAATAATCACTACGACCACAGAAGAAAGCCTGTACACACCCACATACAAACCACATACATACACAAGCACACACATACACATTACATCATTCTAATGCTTGATTTTAAGTCATTCAAATTATTTAATTATTACATTGATGTCACATGCTGAGACATTTACGGTTTAGCTTAAACTGTCTCTGTCGCAGCTGTAACTGTTTATGCGCTTATTAATTGTTACCAAACACTGACCTTGTGACACAGAAAATCATATCCGTCTACCCGGAAACAGATGTCAGGATAACTCGGAAAACTGTCCGTTAGATCGAAAGGAAGCTCACCGTATCCAACCTGCGAGAGTTTTTGACCAGTTGTGAAGTAACAAAAACACGGGGCTCAACACTGCAGATATTTTCCACCAGATGGAGCCATTAAATCTGTAGCCGATGCTGATGTGTGTAACTCTGACTGATGCACGTCTCACCCTGAGCTCCGCGGGGACGGCGCTGTCAGCCAGTAGAGACATTCCATCCTGCAGCTGAAAGTCGTGAGGATCCAGGGTCAACACCTTCACACACGTGCCCGGCTTATTAGAGACTGAGAGAGAGAGAGGGAGAGAGGAGGAGGGGTTCAAATACACCCATGAGCTGCTACTAAATTCATTTTTCTGCTACACACCCTCAGAAACCGACAATCAGCACGATCAAACACACACACACACACACACACAGAGTAAGTTGTTACTGTGATAATGTACATTTTCATTGTCATTATTTTGTTTATGTTAGTGAGAGGGGGAGAGAGAGACATAGAGACAGAGAGAGAGAGACAGACAGAGAGAGAGACACAGGAGTGTATTCTGCAGTGTGTGTGAGGCTGTTTGCTGTCTCACCGAACTCATAAACCTGTTTGCACTTCACCTCCAGCTCCTCGATGAGTTCACTGATCTTACACTGCTTGGCCAGGCGCTTGCAGTCCTCCACATAATTCACATCAATGTCCAAACGGCCTGCAGACAAACAGACACATAGATCTGATACTGACAGCAGCGAGACTCTTTCTACACTCACATCAGTCGCATCAGCTCACCAGTGTAGAAATACTGCAAGATCGCAGCAAATGCTGCAGGATTCACCTGCAAAACATTAAAAATCAGGAGTGAAAAGTCTCTGGAGACAGTAATTCATCATAGCTAGAAACAGAACAAATCATTTTCTGAAGAAAACAAACAGGCATGATTTATTTTCTCTGTTTAAATTTCTTCTATAAAGGACATTTATTAACTTTAAGTTAATAAGTTCCTTTTCCCCAATGAGCAGGACAGTCAGAAATCATGCATTCAGCTCATAAAGAGAGTGCATGCTTTAATAACAGATACTTTAGTCACTTTGCTATACTAGGGCCTTATTGCTCCTAATCTTCTGAACTGCACAGTTCTGAAAAGTAAACTGGCTTTCACAGTGAAAGTGAAACAGCACCTACCAGTGGATGTTTGAGGGCAATCACGCTCTTTCCCTTCCATTTGGTCTCCAGCATGTGAGCAAAATATTCGGACCGGGCGCTCAGAACACAGCGGTGGGCTTTAAACATCTCACCGTGGACCATGAACGTCACGTCACTGTAGTTACCCTGCTCCAAAAGTCTAACACAGAGCAAAGAGGTAACATAGGGTAAAAATTTGTGTGTGTGTGTATGTGTGTGTGTGACTGGCTTACGTCTGCAGGAACTGGTCGTAATAATCTCTCTGCATGGCTTTGGCAGTGATGCACTTGTACTCCTTTAGCAGGCGCCGGATGGGGTCGCTGAGCGCGCCGTACAGACAGCGCTCGCCGTCGAATGTGTTCGCCTCACATTTTGCCCCTGCCACAGAAAACACACGCCCAGCTAACAGGGAACATTCTCACAACATTCCATAAAAGTTATCAAAAAACGTTCCTGCAGTAACGCTAATACATTATTTTCATTAACTGTTTGGATGTGGCTGCACAGATTTGTGAGTAATCATTGAGATCAGACACTTAAGTTAAGTGACGTGGTCTGACACCCAGTGAATGTTCACATTCATTCTAAACATGTTGAATAGGGTCCGATCTTACCGTTGGTGAGCAGGTACTGCACCAGTTCTTCATGTCCACACAGACATGCATAATACCTGAATCCAGACAGAAGTCAAACATCAGGGACTTTATCAACACTCACACACATCACACTCAACAGAAGTGTGAAAACACCTACAGAGGTGTGCTGTCCCACTTATCTCTGATGTTCAGTTCAACGTCTCTCTGCTCAACCAGGTATCTGCAGAAAGTGAGAAACATTAACAGCAATACTATACTAAGTTAAGTACACAATACTAAGTTAAGCACACTACACTAAGCGAAGTACACTACACTTGGTGAAGTACACTTGAACTTGAAGTACACAATACTAAGCAAAGTACACTATTTGAAGTACACTTAGATTTCCTTTTAATGTTGAGGCCACAACATTTTAACATGATAATACTACAGTATTACATTATCCTTTACAAGCAGGTATTTCAAGAACAATTATTATAATTTATCAATAACTAATTAGACAATATCTGACTCTGAATTGCAATGTACACCTCAATGTATATACAGCAAGTATGTTACAGTGTATATAACCTATATATATAGCAAATGTAAGTTAATGCATCGTCACACTACTGTGACCATGCGCGTTTGTTTAGATATATATCCACTATCTACACTATGAAGGCCACACGTTTGCTTTAAAAACAGGTGTTTAGATGTGGTTAAGCTTGCATCTGTATGTTTGCTCATATGTATATATGCACGTAAGTAGCAATAAGGTTATGGTTGCAATAAGGTTGCAATGCATTCACGGTCATTTCGTGGCTAAATCGGTTCTGCATGTTTGGCCAAAACTAATGCACAGGCGAAACTTGAAGCAAAACAAGCCGATCATCCGCTGACCTCACTCGGGCAATGTCGCCCTTTCTGCAGCTTGAAAACAGATCAACAGCGTCCATCTGCGCGGGGATAACGGCTCTCTGAAATGCATTGAAACGGCCTGTCTAACAGACAGGATCGGGCTGCAGGTTATCGTCGGTGGTGAGAAAAACAAACGGCGACTCGGTCTCTCCTCGCTCGGAAACTGCTGATAAAACGTAAACAGGAAACACGTTTGTGTCCCGCAGCGTAAGTCGCGCGTCGACCCGCTGGCGACCTCGTGCGGATGGGTGTTAAACGACACCTGCCGTGTTATTTCAATATAAAACTATTGCTATTACGTTCCTAATACTGTAAAATTGCACGTCTGGAAAAAATGCATGCATACATTTCCATGCATTACATTTTGCATCTTATTATGCGTCCAAAAATCACATGCATACTTATACATATATATTATACATACTTATACATATACATTTCCTTTTCTCACTCCTTATTTTATTGTGTTTTTAATTCTTGGCATTTGGTCACGGTGCTAACATGATTTGGATTATATCTAAGTTTATGATTCTTAGCTTATTTTCAATAAATACATATTTTTAATTTACTATTATTAATACATTTCCCAGAAACTGTATTTTGCTGTATTGTGTGAACCAGGCATTACATTGCATGTCGTGCATTGAGGGGTTGTGTATGTGACCAAAAACTTTATTATAACTTGTTATATAACTATTTTAAAAGTTGGATGTAATTTTTTATATATTAAATACATTATATGGTTCAGTCTTCCAGTCTAATCATGCTGGTCTGTTTCTGGTTTTGAGGGTTTTTTCAGCTGGTCTGATTCTGGGACATCACCAGACCTGCTGAGGCAGTTTTTACCCTTTCAGGACATGTACAAGAAAAACAAAGAGCTCAAGATGACGCCAGACCTCCACTGAATCATAATTGTAAACCCAACCTGACAACACGTGTTGCTATTGCAAACACCATCTTATCATTTGGGATAATCATAAACAGGTATATTCTCTCAGGTTACGTTTATTGCCCTATCAGATGGTGGATCTGAAATCTGTTCACATTGTCAACAGCAGCCCTGCTTGTCATTCTGTGTGCGTGATTGTGTTTGAATGTAAGGTATGTTTGCTCAGGACATGTGATGTGTTCAACAGGTTTTTCAAAGCAAAGAATGATGGTATATTCTCATTTATACACAAAGACACACCCACCTGTCTACAGCTGCTTCTAAAAAGATAAAAGACATTACAAACAGGCGTCTCTGAGCTACTACCTCTCACTACTGTTGCCCTCTTCATCTCTCTCTTCCTCCAGCCATGAGTGTCCGCAGTAAACCAGGATTCAGCAGCTGGTCATTGGGCTCATACCCTCATGTCGGGGCACGAATACCTCGCCAAGGAAACTCCTATTTTGGGTTTGCAGACGTGCCAGTGGTCGGGGTCCCCATCAAAGCTGTGTCAGCTAACAGAAGCCTTTTAACCCCAATTGATGTTGCACTGGACCCCACGCTGCAATCCAGGAAAATCCAGGAGAAAGAACAGATCAAATCTCTCAACAATCGCTTTGCCTCCTTCATCGACAAGGTGAGGAATCTCTCTGTCTGCTTTATAGTTCGTCTTTCACATACAATCAATTAGTTTAAAAATGTTCTTAAATATAAAAAATATAACCTCAAGAGCTTTAGGAGAAAAGCAACAAGATGGATTCTTATGACTGACTGATAAATATTTCTTGTTTCTTACGCTTCTCTGAAAGATGCAACTAAACTCACAAGACTCAAAATTTACTGTAAAATGGTAAAATTACAGAGTGATTTAAACAGTCTCAAAAGTGCATTTTTTTTGCCAAAGCAAGCAATCAATCAAAGTTGTCATTATAAACATCTAATAATTTGAAGAATGACTCTAAATTATTTGAGTTATGCTACACACATTCCTTTTAACAGCTAAAGGGGAACATTCTCTAAAAGTTAGAAAGTTTGAAAGTTCTCTCTGTTATAAAAAGGTACCTGCAGGAACATAAGTAGAACACTTTATAAAGTTATGGTTCATATATCAAAACCTTTAACAACATGAAGGTTGTTAAAGTTGTCGAAAACATTTATTTTAGTATTGCATTAGTTTAAAAAAATTGTTTGGACATTCCTAGAACATTTAAAAAAAAACATTTTTTCAAAAAAATGTCTCACACACAGGTTCGTAAGCTGGAACATGAAAACAAGATGTTGGAGACTAAATGGCAGCTGCTGCAGAGCGAGTCTAAACCCGAGTCTAAACTTGAGAACATGCTGAAGTCTCAGATCAGTTCCCTGAGGGTGAAGCTGGACCAGATGAGGAAAGACAAGGAACATCTGGACGTGGAGCTCAGGAATGTGCGGACACAGGTGGAGGAAGAAAAGCAAAGGTCAGAAACCAGACGCTTCATCTTTAGTCCTGAGAAAAGTCCAGACTAAACTAGCGAAAGGTTTTCATGACCGCTATACTATATACTACCTGTGGCAACTGTAGTAACTGTATGTTCACCAGAAGCTTGATTTTCTAGTTTAGTCAGTTCCATTCTAGTTATATCAGTTGTGAAACACAGCTGCCCACAGCTAAGAGGGAACGTTCTCAGAACGGTCTGATGTTCTCCATGTTATCAAAAAACATTCAAATTGTTTAAAACATTACAGGATTACAGTGTGTTTAAATACAATTATACTCAAGCTAAGAATATGGATGTTTTGAAAAAATAAAAATGTTAACATTTTTGTCCAAGGCTCATAGCATGAGGATTTGTTAAATTTGTAAAATTAATACACAATGCAGCACAGTGCTTAGTTAAAGAATGCAAGAACAATAAAATAAATATGCTATTTTGTCAGCAACCCTGGTTACCACAGCAAATTGTTGTAAAATGGGTAAGTGACATCTAGTTTTTTTCATACAGGTATGAAGATGAGATCAACAATCGAAACCGAGCGGAAAGTGAGTTTGTTCTTCTAAAGAAGGTGAGACAGAAATAGCATCAGACTGCAGATAATGTCTGATCTCTGAAAACACATCAGACGTGCCAAATATATCAGACAAATATATCCGATGCATTTGCAAGTTATTTGCAAGAAGCCAATTTCAAGTTATTTGGTTATAGGAGCATCTGCCCGGTTAATAAGTGAACTTTTGCGGCCCTAACAGGATGTTGACACAACTTACTTGTATAAAATCGCCCTGGAAGAGAAAATTGCAGGAGTTCTGGAAGACATGAACTTTCTAAAGAGCTTCAATGAGGAGGTAAAACACTGAGACCAGAAACATCTCCAGGAACTAAATGTTCTTCAGAAGATCTTGCATAATCCATCCATCCATCTCTCTCTCTATCCCTCTCTCTGCAGGAGCTGCGTGAACTGCAGGCTGAGGTAAAGGACACCTCTGTGGTGGTGCAGATGGACAACAGCAGGAAGCTGAACATGGAGAAGATCATTGCTGATGTGAAGAACCAGTATGAAGAAATATCAGCACGCAGCCGTCAAGAGGCCGAGAGCTGGTACAGGAACAAGGTGAAGATTGTGTGTTCAGACCTTAAGCATCATAAATCACCTCTGAACATCATAAATCTCCTCTGAACATCTAAAGGAGACACATGTGAGATTACTGGAGGAGTTTTCTCAGTAGAGACTCCATCTGGGCCATGTTTTAAATCAATCTGTCATCCACTTGTTTATACAGTATAACAGGCAGGTAAACTCATGCATGTGTATATAATCTCTCTTTCACAGTTTGATCTGATTTCCTCACAAGCTGAGCAGTACAACACAGAGCTGAGAAACAATAAAAGCACAGTTGCTGATTTGAGAAGACAAATCAAGCATCTTCAAAGTGAGATAAACTCGGTTCTGTCACAGGTAACATCCTACATCTCGTTACCATAGCAACTGATTTCCACATCATATTTTATCACCATGGTAACATGCATGCATAGGCACTAATAACTTACCAACAAATGCTCTGTTAAAAAATGACAATAGAAAAGAATAGAATAAAAGTACAATAACAACGTCACTTGTCATTCTCTGACGTCATTGCAGCGTCGCATTGTGGAGGGGCAGATCAAAGGGGCGGAGCGTAACGGAGAGGAGGCGGTGCTTGACGCTAAAGAGCGAATCAGAAGCCTGGAGGAGGCGCTTCAGAAAGCCAAACAGCAAATGACAAAACAGCTTTGCGACTACCAGGAACTTATGAACCTCAAACTGGCTCTGGATATAGAGATCACCACCTATAGGAAGCTTCTGGAAGGAGAGGAGAGCAGGTTAATCCTCAAGGATTAGGTAATAGAGTAAATAAATTGTTTTTTGTATTATTTAGTATCTTTTATGCTATGATCAGTTGATTTATTGCATGTATTTTTATTACTATATGAATTATAAATGAACTAAAATGAATGGAAATAATGAATACATGCAGTTTGCAGGTAGTAACTCTACAAAATTGTTTTTTTCTTCTCCTATCAGGCTGGAATCCGGTGTAAACGTGTATCCAGTCCACAAACGCTCATAAACAGCCTGTGTTTCTGTGTTTGGTGCTCAAACAAACAAACTCTGTTTTTCCTCATTGCTGAATAAAAACAAAGAACAAGGAACACGAGAAGAGGAGATAACTGCATGGTGTTTAAAAGTTGCTTTCATGTTATTCATTAAAAACTATTTTCTATGTTTTAAGACTCAGAAAACACAAGGAGATTACAAGCATGCAACAGTCTGAGTGATATCCCAGCTCTCAAAAGTTCAAAAGTGTTATTTTTAAGTTGTTAATGAAACGTTTTAAAATGTTTGAATGATGTTCTTATAATCAAGCCACAATTTCCATCTAAAAGGAACATTTCATAAATCTGTATTGTTCCTACACCTTATTGTTTCAAAGGTTTGTGTAAAGTTTTGGACACGGTTAACAGGCCAAAAGCAGCACATGTGATAAGTGACTAAAATGCCTGAAATCTTAATTTGCCATCACCATCATCACTGAGGCAGTAACGTCCTCTAGAGGCTGTTGTAGGTACAGTTTTATTTCATTTGCGATAGACAGATGCGACATTGACATTGTATTGAAGTTGTTTTTGGACACATTAAAGTTTTTGTTTACATTGATTGATTTATTACTGAATTATTGTCTTTGTTGTTCTTCATGCGCTTCATGTTTTTTTTTAATATAAACAGTAAAAATGTATTTAAATCATAAAATGACCATCACAAATCTAATGATTTATTTGTTACGTTTTGAGAACATTTCTGAGAAAGGTGTCACTTTCAGGACTGCCCAGCATTCAAACACACAACAGATGATAACATCGGTTCACAATCATACAAACACAACACACAGACTCAGTACGGCAACACGGCCGTGTCACTGATGTACTGGATGGTTCTGCAAGCAGTGGATGAACTCAGTGACGGGTCGACCCTTGTAACAGATCTCATACACTGCAGAAAATAGAGGGAACCTGCAGAAATACAAGAGTAAGAGTTCAGATGTGAATCCTTTGAAATAGGTCTAGTGTAAACGCAGTCAGTGAGGTTCCAATCTGAATTAATCTGAATATTACTTGTCCAGTAGGCCTTTGTTTTTAAGTATCGTTTGGACCTCGGCGGCTGTGGACGGACCCTGAAGTTTCTGACCGTTCAACATCTCCTTTTCAAGTTCCTCGAGTGACTGAAACAGAGAACCTAATTATTTGTTTTCTGCAGTTTGGACATTCAGAACAAAATAAATTTGTGGTTTCTTAAATTTCTGGCATCTCACCTTGCCAGTCCGTGCGAAGGCCTCCGCGACCTTACGGTTGCGTCCTCCGTAGCACGTTGTGATGACATCAGCAACGCCGCAACTCTCGAGGAACGTCACGGGTGAGACGGACCCAGCGGTGCAGAATATCTGAGCAAAGCTGATCATCTCCATCAGACCCAGTCGGATCACTGCCGCCTTTGTATTGTCACCAAAGTCCAAACCGTCACAGAAACCCGCCCCCACTGCCACAATGTTCTGTGAGAAAACACGGGTTCGGTTAGCACTTCAGAAATGTGTCTGATGCTGCCAGAGTCACAGTTCTATATATAGCATAATATAGCAAGTCTTAGCTCTGAAAAAAGGCATCACAAATAAGGAACTTTCATGTCATGAATCTGACATGAAAAGATTATTTCTGGCTGTTGTGTCCAAATTCTTCATTTTGGGATATGTTCAGGAACATACAGAACCTTTATGTAAATATGCTTATTGGTTCATTGGACTATTTTGTGTTTTAAACACATTGTTGATATAATTTTAACTGTGTGCAGTTATGAACAAACCTTCAGAGCGCCGCAGATCTCAACCACATCTGCTTCCTGTACAACTTTGACCCGGAAGTGATGCGTTTGCATAAGTTCTTTAAGCTCCGCCCCATGTGACTGATCCCTGCAGCCTTACAAACATTGAAGGCGACAAACGCATTGAACACATTCAAACAAAAAGCGAGTGGTTGTTTAAATGATCAGAAATGTAAGCTGTTATTTTAACTCACCAATAGTGGTCTCACAGAATTTCTCATCGGCCACCTCATTGGCTATGTTTGCTCCCATCAGCACACTCATTTTAATCCCAAGTTTCTCATGAATGACCTCTGAAATCAACTTTAATCCATGTGGTCCTTCATCTACCCCCTAAACACACACAAACACAGACACACACACACACACACACACACACACACACACGCATCTCGTGAAACCTTTTCCCAAGAGTTTAAGGTTATATAGAATATTTCCTTTCATAAAAATGTTATTTTGAACATTGTATTAACATTCAAAACATTGTTTTTTAGATGATGTATTAACGCTATTGCTTGGTTATATAAACAGTGTTTCAATATTGTTTAATTCTGTAATGTTTTAAAAATATGTTCTACACAAGAACATTTTTGACAACTTTGAAACAACCTTTGGAGCACATTAGCCAATGTTCTGAGAACGTTAGCTGAGGAAACGTTTTTGCTATCTGTGTGTAATGTGACAGTCTTGTGATCTTTTCTTTTTGAAAGCCTGCTGAGTAAGTAGGAAACAAACAAACGCCTTTCACACACTGAATGTATTCAGGAACATACAGAACCTTTATGAATGACATTCCAAGCGCATCCTGTTTGATTTTTCCCTTCATGGTGTCACAAACATGACCAATGAACTGATGTGGAATTACAAAGAGCAGAATGTCGGCATTCTGGGCCGCCTCGACCAAATCTGGCACTGCCACCTGTGTGCGAGCGAGAGAGAGAGAGAGAGAGAGAGAGAGAGAGAGAGTGAAAATATTGCCAAGACAAAATCTGTTTCATTCTCAATGATGAAAACAATTAGGAGCTGATTAAGAGTTGATATCCTCAGTGTGTAAATAGTGTGATAGTGTGTAAAACATGGCTGCTACCCAGAATGCAATATGCAATGACTGGAAACTTCTGTTATGAGCAGCATATATTGTTACATTTGTATATTTGTCATGCATTTTGAAATGCATTTTAAAATCAGTCCACAAACTTTCTGGAAATGGAACCCATGACTCTGGCATTGATAATGCCTTCTGCAGGAACTACAATGATGTCAGTGTGATGTCACACACCGATCTGACTCTAACCATTTGGCTGGTTCAGAAACCTTTTGGTCTTCAGCTTGAAGCCACCCCACAGTTTACAACTTCTTACTAGAAGCTAACTAGTGCAGACGAAAGCTTTGTTTGTAAAGCATGGAGTGTCTCTCAGAGGTTTATGAAGAATGTGGAGCGTCAGCACTCAGTTTGACTTCTGTTTTGTGTTAGAAGAAGTTCCTCTGTATGAGGAACAGTTTCTCAGACACGAACATTTTTAATTAAGTAACATTTTTTAAATGTTTTATTAACACCTAAGGAATAATGTTTTTAAAATACATGATATATAATGTTACAAAGTTCCACTAACACTATTTCAAGATTTGTTTTTAATGACTTTGAGAGAACTTGTTAGTCAACGTTCCTAGAACGTTCCCAGTTAGTTTGGGTGGAGGAGTTGGGGAAGTTAATCTTTTAGCTATATATCTGAACGTATCTATATCTATATAACTGGGTGTATATATATGTAAATCTATATTAGAGCATATATATCTATATTTATGAGCTTATAAATTTGAATCTATCTATCTATCTATCTATATATATGTATATATGTTTATATAACATGGTTCATGGTTTATCAGCCTTCTTGTTTGCTCAACTGGTAGACGCATTGCGTTAACACCGCAAAGGTTGTGGGTTCGATCCCAGAGGATAAAACGCTTTGGATAAAAGCGTCTGCCAAATGAAGAAATGTAAATGTAAGTGTATCAGTTTGTAAAAACATGGTCTTACAACATTCTCTGGAAGTTTGTGTCCAGGCAAGTACTTCACATTCTCATGGTCTGTGTTGATGATCTCTGTGAGTTTTCGTCCGTTCACCACCTCCTCAAACACCCACATGTTCACGGTGGAGTCGAACCGTGAACTCTGCTTCGCATTCAAGCCGACGATCTTTGCAATAGCAGATCCCCTGAGAACACGAGAGAAAGACAGTCAGTTAATGATGTGAAAGGTTACGTCGTACAACATTATGATATTCTGACTACACATCAATATTACAGTACAGCCGGGTCGATTATTTTGACCTGGTTGTGTGTGTGAACGCCGAATTCAGTTTAAACTGAACACAACGCTGTTGTACATATTTGTTTTGTGATTCATTGTGATTACGGATTAGCTGGATATATAAACTTTAAACATATGAGCTTGTATTGTTATATAAACACAACTACTTTTGGATTTTTGTTTGCAAGCCAAATAAGACTAAAATATATTATTTATAAACTGTTAATTTTCTAGGTCACATTTTACCTATGATAATAATCAGCAGTGTTTCCCTGTTCATGCAAAAAAGAAACACGTATCCATTAACTCTGGTTAAATAATAAACTAATGGTTGTTGATGGTGACCTTAATAAAATGAGCCTGTTTCCAAACAAGTATAAATGAACAAACACACATACATGAGTTTTACATGCTCTGCATATCAGCATGGCTTTTATAAACTGTATGCAAGTTGTTGGCCTAAGTGTGTCAGCACATACTGTAAAGCAAGACTTCTTAAAAGGTGTCATATTGTGCAGCAGAAACTAAATATATAGTTACACATGTCTTGTAATACTTAAAAAGCACATACTGTATGTCTCTCGAGCGTATTTGCTGTATGTTTGCTGTATTGTATTAATGCTGTTACACGATTCTCAACTTTTTAAACTTTTTAAAAACAATATGCAAAGTATTTTTTACCAGTTTCCAGAACCGATGATGCAAATCTTTTTTGGACTTGACATTGCGCTGGTTCTGTCCTTAGCCGACTTACGATCACCCTGATCTGTCAATCAAACCCAAGGCAAACTCTGAGACCACGCCCCCAGTTGCTATTTAGACCCCAACTGGAAACCACGCCTCCATCTGCGATTTGCCCCCCCCCAAAAAAGGCAAACCACGCCCCCAGTTGCGATTTACCCCCTATAGTGAACAGCTTTGTCTCAGCTGGGGGCGACTAGGTAGTTAAACCAATGATAATAGTTTGTTAACATTGTTTAGTCCCCAAACTATTACTATAGTAGCTATAATTTTAACCTAAACACTTAAAATACAATTGTGTATACTTGGTTATTATAATAAAAAAACACAAAGAAAACAAAAACAATTTACAGCTATGATATTTTAGTCAAAATTAAGGTTACTATGGTTTGGGGGAGTTATTAAAACAAGGTTTTGTTATTACTGATAGCTAGTCTGGAGTCTTTTTGCTTTATGCACGGACATGAACTTTAATCTTAGTTGGACATAATGGCATATTCATAGCCAAGCTGTAACCTAACCCGCCAGGCATAACAACTCTATTGAAAGCTCGCTGCTAGCCGTGGTATCTTAAGGACTAGCTGCAGGGCCAATAATCTGTTTTTAACAGAATAAGGAATTAAAACTGTCATGTAAATGAGGTCACAGTGAAAGTGATTTTAGTAGAACTTAAACAGGCAGCAGTGTCTTTAGGCAAAATGTTGTTTCATTATAGCTAAGGAGCTGTGGGCATAACTAGTCAGAAATTCACTTTGAACAAAAGAAACCTTCAAATCATTCCTGGGCTGCACAGTCGGAATTCAGTGGGAATGTAATGCTGGCTTAGCAATGGAATTCCAAAACCTATGGTGGCTTATAGATGTTTGAGTGGATAAATGGGAAAACATTTGATCTGTTCCTTATTTCAACTTTTCCCACACACACACACACACACACACACACACACACACACACACACATACACACACACACAGAATTTCAGACCGTTAAATTGAAGACATAACTTGCATGTTTATTTATATAAAAACACATTTTAGCACAGCCACATGAGAAACATCAGAATACAGAAATGTTTTAAAAGTTTTACATTTTAATGCTGCTGTTCTCTGCAAATCAATTCATATATTTATACATGGAATCTTGGTTCTAGAACCACAATGTACATGGATTAGTAAAGCGAACCTGAAATTAAATTAGACATGAGAAAATAACATAAACTGCACAAGAAGAAAACAACTACATTCCATTGGCTGTTTTTTAAACCACTGCATTGCATCACCACAGACTTAAAAAACACTTCACTTCCTGTTTAAAAAATCTTCAACACCCTGTAGAGCCAACGTATTCTCACCTTTTCCCATATTTATCACATGTAATATATACATGCACAAAAACACAGACACACATGCATCAATTTCTCTCTCTCTCAGACACACACACACAAAACACAATGTACGTAACGTTAACAGACACGTATACAAACATGCAAACGACACACACGCATGTGCATGCTGCTAACCGCATGCGCACACACGCCAACTCCTGCGACAAACTTGACACTGCGTACAGAAGCCTTTGCGAGCTCACATGCGCCCCATATCATATTATATTTATGATCTGCCTTTCTGTAATGACACGGGCTGATGATGTCATGCTTGCATCATAGATGCTCTAAACATCTACACTACGGTAGCTCACGCTGTATGGCCCTCTTACAATGTCATGTGATCGCCGTGTGATTTGTCTGTCACAATGCATTTACAGCCATATCATAGCCATTACAATGCACACAATATATTATATACGACATAAAATAACTCCTTAAGCTGGCAGATGCATTTCCATCATAAAATCCAGGCACACAGAAGTCTAGCTATTTAATTCATATTTAATGTTTTTGTTTTTACATTCCTGCTCTAAAGCAACAACATCATAAATAGCTCCGGAATACCAACAAGTCTTAGATAAAAGTCTTAGAAAATTATTTCATACAAAGCTACAGGATTCCAGAACAATCTGTAGAGAGGACAGCTGTGCTGGTGTGCCGATGATCTGAACAGACACAGCTGGAAACCTGCGGGAATGTTAATGAAATTTACTGACGTGGCATTTGACGTCATCCAGGCCGAGAACGGTCCCGTGATCCGTGCTGTTGCTGTTTTGATGCTTTTTGTCGGAACAGCGACATAACCTGTATTTCATTACCTTCATAAAACACAAGACGACATTTAGAAAGTTATGCAGGGATATTAGCCGTACTGTATCGGAGTAAATTACCTCATGTTTAACCTGTGTGACTTACAGTCTTCGTTTAACCTCAAAGGTCAAATGGTTTATGAAATACAGGGATGAATCGTACCTCATACAGATAGTCAAAAAGCTCCAAAATGGTAAGAACACTCGCTCCGATGAAAAGCCCCATCTGTCCTCCAATATCACCTGCAGACACAGATTAAAATATGCGTGGACGTCCTTATTATGCGGTTGCTATGCTGTCCGGGTGGTTGTTAGGGTTTGGCTAATCAAGAACCACTCATCAGTAACTTGCTTACCCAACAGACCAGCCACTTCATAAGCTTTCCTCTGTTCAATGGTTTCATAGTTCAGAGCTTCAAAGAACACGTCCAGAACCAGAACATTCTCACTGACAGAACATAAAACACAACAGATCGTGTATTTAAACGCAAAAAATCTGTGTCTTGTGTTTTTAATACTGTTATACTTTCAACTCT
>JBAJNP010002398.1:0-18325 GCA_036877545.1 Yasuhikotakia modesta
GTGAGATCTCAGGTCACAGATGAAGGATTTCTGCTGCAGTGTTTCAGTTTTTACATCCAGCTGTTTACACGACAACACAGCCTTTATACAGCTGTTATACTGCTGTGAATCTTTCTATGTTTGGGTTTTACTCACAAGGTGAACGCAAGGTTAAAACATCCAGTGATCTAAACATACAGTGTAATTTCTCTGAACACTCTGTTAACATGTTGTGTGTTAAGGACAAATAACCCCCAGATAACTTTGTCATGTGGCCTTAAACAGAAGTTTATAAATAACTGAATACTGATTTAAGGTGTGATGTCAACAGCAGGATGTTAAAGAACTGAACGCTTTCTTGGAAACTGTTTGTTTACTTTGTTATTTAGAGGTTTGTTTAACAACCCCTCAGTAATGGTTCTGGTTGTTTCAGCTTGTTCTGGGTCAGGGTGCCCGGCGGCTGCATGTGGCAGCAGCGCTGAACGCAAAGGCCAAAGTGTCCATGAGCCGCTTTGAGCCGAACTCTTACATCAACTATGACAAACTTCGCTCAAATATTGACATTGTGCGCAAAAGGTCAGTTACTCTACACTCATTTATTTCATCCGCTTTATCTCTTGATGTGGCTGGTTTGCATTTGTGTCGCATGTTTCAGCGTGTTTTGTGCTCTCATAAAAAAAACCTTCTCTTTGTGTCTTCCAGACTCAACCGGCCGCTCACTCTGTCAGAGAAAATTGTCTACGGCCATCTGGACGACCCAGCAGGACAGGAAATCGTTCGGGGTCGCACGTACTTGCGCCTGCGACCGGATCGGGTTGCGATGCAAGATGCGACGGCGCAGATGGCTATGCTGCAGTTCATCAGCAGCGGACTTCCCAGAGTAGCCGTGCCGTCCACAATCCACTGCGATCACCTCATCGAGGCCCAGACCGGAGGAGCCCAAGACCTGCAGCGAGCAAAGGTGTAAAAATGTCATAATGTTACTAAAAATCAAAACACACAAAATAGCTTTACGATCAAAACTGAGCTTAAAAATGAAGTTAATTGTGTAATTCTTCTCTTCTCCTGCTGTGAAACAGGAAGTGAATAAAGAAGTTTACAATTTTCTTGCTAGTTCTGGAGCTAAATATGGGGTTGGATTTTGGAAACCTGGTTCTGGAATCATCCATCAGGTACTGAAGAACTTTTTGCAAGCGTTTGAGCTGTTAAATGACATATTACAGCTTTGACAGATGTGAGTTTGTGCAATGACGTATGATATAATTATTCAGATGTTTTTTATAATGTATTCATGATAGATCCTGTCTGATCTTCTCAGATCATTCTGGAGAACTATGCGTACCCTGGAGTGATGCTGATCGGCACAGACTCCCATACTCCTAATGGGGGGGGTCTGGGCTGTATCTGCATTGGGGTCGGAGGGGCTGATGCTGTTGATGTCATGGCAGGAATCCCCTGGGAGCTGAAGTGTCCGAATGTGAGTTACTCTTGTCCTAAAAATCACAGTCATTCATTATTCAGGTGACCATATTGACTCCAATGAGTTCTCAAGTCTGCATATCCATAGTAAACGATCAATAACTTAATAATGATTGTATAGAGCTGAACTCTGATCTAAACTCTAATACTCCTGATCTCAGTATTTATATGTTTTACGGTTTTTAAGGTCATCGGTGTGAAACTGACAGGCACTCTGTCCGGCTGGACCTCACCCAAAGATGTTATTCTCAAAGTCGCTGGTATTCTGACTGTGAAGGGAGGTACAGGTGCTATTGTGGAGTACCACGGCCCGGGTGTGGACTCCATCTCCTGCACAGGTGAAAACCAGGACTGGTTTTGTTCAGCTGTCAGGCTGGTATGTGCTTTCATTCAGTGTAAATAGTGAACATACTTTGCATGCGGTTGGGTTTCCAGGTATGGCCACTATCTGTAATATGGGTGCTGAAATTGGAGCTACAACTTCTGTGTTCCCTTACAACCACCGTATGAGGTCATACCTGGAGAAAACGGGGCGTGCAGGTCAGAGAGAGATTCTATGACATCATCATTCAGCTGTTATGTCAGAAGTTTGACCTCTTACTTCACTTCTCGTTCTCATTGAACAGAAATTGCTGCTCTGTCAGATGAAAACCAGGACCTGCTGGTGCCGGATTCTGGTTGTCATTACGACCAGCTGATTGAAATCAATCTGAGTGAGGTGAGAACAGCCGAAGCAGTTTAAACCTGCGATCCGTAACTGCTGTGGTTAAAATGTGCAGAAATCAGTTATTGTGCAAGTACATGTTCAATCAGTTCACAACCAGAAGTTTATAATAATTATTTATGATTTGAGCAATTAGAATGATTTAGTGAGAAATCTGCAATATTATATTTGAACAGAGATGGCAGTGTTGCAGCTTTGAGGTTATCGTCTCACTGACACTGTTCTCTAATGATCTTCAACACGTTTAATCTCTCCTGATAGCTGAAGCCTCACATTAACGGCCCGTTTACCCCTGACCTGGCCCACCCGGTCTCAGACGTTGGTTCTGTTGCAGAGAAGAACGGCTGGCCCCTGGATGTTAAAGTCGGTCAGTGATTTAGTCTGCAGTCAGTATTTACTGACACTCTGCTGTCATAAACCTCTGCTCTGTCTGCAAACACAGGGCTGATCGGCAGCTGCACAAACTCCAGTTATGAGGACATGGGCAGAGCTGCGTCTCTGGCTAAACAAGCGCTGGATAAAGGGCTGACGTGTAAAGCCCAGTTCACGGTTACCCCTGGATCTGAGCAGATCCGGGCCACAATTGAGAGAGACGGCTATGTGAGTTTGAGTGGTACTGCAGATTTCTTATTGGTTGGAATAGCTTTAAGTTAGCTTTAAGTAATAATCAAAATTGATTATTTTATCCAGATTATTTCTATCCATAGAAATGTTATGTATTTACATGATTTCATTGTTCCTCGTTTGTGGCCCACAGGCTAAAATTTTAAGGGATGTTGGTGGAGTTGTCTTGGCTAATGCCTGTGGTCCCTGCATTGGTCAGTGGGACAGGTAAAATATGTGTGTTCAGACCAAAATAGGCGTTTTAATTTTGGGTGTAAACATTAAAGTCATGTAATTTATAAACCAGTAAAATTTTGCTTGCAGGCGTGACGTCAAGAAGGGAGAGAAAAACACCATTGTCACGTCATTCAACAGAAACTTCACTGCTAGAAACGATGCAAACCCAGCCACACATGCCTTCGTCACGTCCCCAGAGGTCCATCACGCGTCACACTAACTGCATACAAAAGCCTTTCTTTTCTTCTAAATCTTCTTCTGTCATCTTGCAGATCGTCACAGCACTCGCCATCGCAGGCACTCTGAAGTTCAACCCTGAGACCGACTTCCTCACGGCCCCCAACGGAGAGAAGTTTAAACTGGAGCCCCCCACAGGAGATGAACTTCCTGCCCGTGACTTTGACCCAGGTCAGGACACCTACCAGCACCCGCCCACCGATGGTTCTGGTCTGAAAGTGGACGTAAACCCACAGAGCAACCGGCTGCAGCTGCTGGAGCCTTTTGACAAATGGAGTGGAAAAGATCTTGAAGATCTTCAAGTGCTCATCAAGGTGTTCTGTAGTTCCTCCTCTCAGATGTTTGAGAGTCCAAAACAGGCTAAAACAAAGTAAAACTAAAACTTGAGAAAAGAAGAATGTATCTGTTGTTTCAGGTTAAAGGTAAATGCACCACAGACCACATCAGTGCTGCTGGACCCTGGCTGAAGTTCCGTGGACACCTCGACAACATTTCCAACAACCTGCTCATCGGTGCCGTCAACATTGAGAACGACGCCGTCAATAAAATTCGAAACCATCTGACTGGAGAGTTCGGTGGCGTTCCAGATGTCGCCCGTCACTACAAAGTAAGTGCTTGGAAATCTTATTAGAAACATTATTGTGCTCCAAACATTTGTGTTGCTCACTGCTGCTGGCTGGCTTGTGATATTCCATAGAAGCACAACGTTTCATGGGTCGTGGTGGGAGATGAGAACTACGGTGAAGGTTCCAGCAGAGAACATGCAGCTCTAGAGCCCAGACATCTCGGTGGGAGGGCCATCATCGTCAAGAGCTTTGCTAGAATCCACGGTGAGTGTCAATATGAATGAGTTACTTTCTCCACCTACAGTGACGTGTCTCGTTTCACCGTTGATGTTTGTGTTGTCTGTCAACAGAAACTAACTTAAAGAAACAGGGTCTGCTGCCCCTCACCTTCTCCAACCCTGCAGATTATGACAAAATCCGCCCAGATGATAAAATCTCCATTACGGGTCTTGAGAGCTTTTCACCTGGAAAGGTAAACCTGCCCTGTCAGCGGTGACTCTTGTCTGTTCTGTGTCTTCATTTTATATTTGGTGTATTCTGTAAACATTCTACACTGTTCTGCAGTGATAATTTAGCTGAATGAGTTTCTACAACAATGTTTTCGGTTCTTTTAGCCACTGAAAGCTGTTGTCAAGCACATTGACGGAAGCAAAGAAACCATTGAACTGAACCACACCTTCAACGAGACCCAGATTGAATGGTTCAAGGCTGGTTCCGCCCTCAACAGAATGAAAGAGCTACAGAAATGAGCTAATGGCCCTTAGATGAGGGGCGGGGCTAAATATACCTATGTGTACAGGTGAGGGAGGGGTTATGTATCAACAGGAAGATTGGTACGTATGTAAAAGGTTTATATACACCCATGTAATTATAAACCGATGCATAAACAATGCAGACATATTTAAACTGTGTTGCATAGTCAAGTCATGTCAATATACAAACTTCTGCAGGTTGGATTACAGAATAATTATGAATGATATTGCACAGCAGAGAAAAGCCTTAATGTTTAAAATGAAATGGTAAAGCATGTTCATTTCAAGCTGTTATCTTACAATAAATGGTTATAAATTTAAAATGGAGGACAGGAGAAGGTTGTGCGCACAAGCCAGAGTTTAATTCATAATGTAATTTAATGTGTTCAGTTGTTCAGACAGGTAATATATGTTGTTCTCTCTGTTTGTAATATTACACTGAGCTGGGAGCTGCTTGTGAAATTGTGTTGTAATCTAATATTTCTTTTGTTTCTCTCGGCTCTATTTACTGTCATTCAGAATGACTTGTCTGTACTTACTGTGTCACGCACACCACACACAACTCTCTGTGTTTGTGCTGATATGTCTTTAAATGTTTTACACAGTTATTTATAAAAAAGCTGTCAGTGAATCTCATGTCCATGGATCAGTAATCCAACCTTCAAGCTTCTCAGAACTTATCCTCTATGTCTATATTTTGTGGAGTTGTTTTTTGTTACAAGCTACCAACATCAGTCTAATCCAGTTAACTTTTACTGTTGTGTGTGAGCGAGAGCCAAGGCGACTGTTGCAACCTGTGTGTTCATCTCTGTAACACAAATGATGTTTTTACTGCTGAAACGCACCACAAACGCTCTCCTCTTAACACCAGCTCCATTATTCTCTGTTTCCTCGTGTTATTTTTTCTTGAGGAAATGTTGATCAGTCCCTGTGGATCACAAAATAAAAGTAATTTCAAATGTGCGTGTTTGTTTAAATGTGTGTATGAGATGGTCACTGTTAGCTGATAGTGATATGAAACAAGCACAGCAGTTAGTTGAGTGTTTTAACAAATTCAGGTGAAGTTTTGGTTTCCTGAAGTGCTGAATTTGAAAAAAAAGAAAAGAAATAAGTAGGACATCTTTTGGTTAATGTTTTTATTCATGCATTATTATAATGCATGCGTTGTGATTGGTCGGCGTGGTGCTGACGTCAGATCGCAGCGTTTGTTGTGCGGACGCTTCATTGGTTTTAAATGGGCGTTTATGTTTTGCGTCGCATCGCTTGTTTTCATTGTAAATGTAGTGCCTCTGCCTCCTGCATCTTCATTTATTGTGTGTTATGCATGTGTTGTGTTTAGCTGAATATGCACATGTTTGTTCTCAGGCATTAAAGATGGATTTTGATGATGCATTGTAAATAATTTCCGCAGTTTATGCGATAACCACCGACAGCTGGGTGTCACTATATCGCCTGTCTATCGGTAAGCGATTGTTTCGGCTACATTTCATTACTGATATATTGTTTTTCTTCTATTATTTTATCTGCATGTCGTGCCATTCATTGAATATTCAAAGGCCTTATTGTGATGCGTCGCATAATGTGAACAATAAACACGGAGCAATTCGTCGACGTTTGTCATATAGTTTATATTTCACTGTTTGATGCAGATGTAGAGAATAAATCACATATTATAGTTAAATCATTGTTAATATACCGCAGACGTGTAGATAACTGTAGATAACATCGATGCATTAGATAACAATGAGCTTTAATACACTGTGGCTAAAATAATACATGTAAAGCATTCATACAATTGTCTGATTAACCCTCTATGTGTTAAAAAGCACAGAGACGCAGAGAGATCGATGGCTGATTCAAACAGCACCTCCACACCCGACCTGCGCACCCCCGCCTCTCTCACGTTACCCTTCCCGAGAGACGGCGCTCATGTCCCGCAGAGGAAACCGCCGCAGACCGGCGAGCCGCTCAGTCCTTTACCAACCAAGCGCACACGCACCTATTCGGCGTGAGTCCCTGCCTTACAACTGCACAGATGTCTCTTATTTTATAAACCATTACAGCTGCTATTAGTATCTTTATTTAAACCGGTTGCTGAGTAAATAACAGGTCAGTGTTAAATCTATTCTTATCTAACCCTGTAAGTCACATTAAGTGGGATAGATAACCTGCATTTTTTTGCATTTAAGTTACATGCTTGATAAGTATGTGTGTTTCCTGAGAGACAAAACCACAACCTTCACTTGATACTTTGACAGATCTGTGAGAGCCAGATCCGGACCCGTCTTTAAGGGAGTCTGCAAGAATTTTTCCAGGTCACAGGGTCATGGATTCATTCGCCCCTCGCATGGAGGAGAAGAGATATTTGTTCACATCTCAGAGTGAGTAATAAACATTTTTCAGGTTCCTTCTCAAGTCAAGAGAATGATATGAGAGAGAATGATGACCGTAACTCATTCAATCTTTGTTCAGCATCGAGGGTGAATATGTGCCGATGGAAGGCGATGAAGTCACCTACAAAGTGTGTCCTATTCCACCCAAGAACATAAAGTTCCAAGCGGTTGAGGTGGTGCTCACCAACCTGAGTTCTGGGAGGAAGCACGAGACGTGGTCTGGGAAAGTTATCAGCTCCTAACACACTTCCAGCGCCCGGCGGAGGAGCCAGAGAAGACGAGAGATGAAGAAATGAGTTTATGCAGGGGAGAGGGGTTAAAACTTAAAGCTGCAATCATCTGTAACTCTTATGTCTGTTTGAAACCACTGCTGGGAGAGCAACCAAAAACATCTTCTACAAAACCCAGACATGCCTCACTGTAGCCAGATGTTGTTCTTGGTGTTTACAGACTGACATTTCCTGTGCAATTGAACCCGGCATCTCTAATGATAAATCATTATTATAAAATGATCTTGGGACGTTACGGATTGCAGCTTTAATGTTTGTGTGTAAATGTTGCACACGCAGAAGTGATGTTGAGTCCACAATAGTGTTATGTGTCGGCAGGACAGGGTTGGAATAATAATTAGGGTTATGCAACTGTTGTTTTCTCTGGTGTGGACAGTGACTGGTGTTGGTAAGAACTCTGAGATTTCAGTCAGCTGAGCTTTGACGTGTCTTTGGCAGAACTTGATATAACTGTGACACCAAACAGTAGCAGTGTTGCCCTTGTTTCACTTTCATCATATGTATTTTTCACTTTAGGTAAAGACACATTTGAGTTAATCGTACCGTGTACTTTTCACAGATTTATTAAAATACATCACAACTAAGAAAACCTCTATTTCTGAATTGTATCTGACAGGTTTTCTACAAACCCAGCACTCACAGTTGTGACTCTTGTTGCCACAAGCAGTGGTTATTGTGATAATTCTAATAAAACTATTGAAATTGTTGATGCAACATTATTTAGACTAATTAAATAATCAATTATTTGTTTTTTTGATAGTTTTATTATTCTCACAGCTGTATCAAAATATGTATGTAATTGAGTTGAGCTGTAATGTTATTGCATTCATGTATTTAAATGTACAGTGTTACTTTCAATAATACAATACAAATGCACAAAATCCCCTCAAAAACTTTATTTAAATGTTTTAATATCTATGTTTCTATGTATCTATGTTTAATTTTTTCTAAAATGGTAAATGGTAGGTGCCCTAAAAAGGGTTTCCCTGTGTATTTAATGGTAATAATTATTATTAACAATTATTGATAAAGTAATCATTGTCTGTTATCATCTGAGAGTACGTATTAAAATAAGGGTTTGTCATCAGAATGATGATGATGATGATGAATGAAGAGTTATTAAGAAATACACTAAATGGCATCTTACTTTACTGTTTATGGTAATATTATCATCAATAATAATAATATGTCATGTTAAAACTCACAATGTTTAATGAAGTGGATCATAAAATACATTAACAGGTTCGGTGACACATCATCTGCTTATTATTTAAAGGTCAAAAAACGGAACCACCCCAGATGGGACTCGAACCCACAATCCCTGGCTTAGGAGGCCAGTGCCTTATCCATTAGGCCACTGGGGCTTGCGTCACTGTGTTGCTGGTTCCAGTTACAATAAAATTAATAATACAGCAATAATGCCAATAAGAAATAACTAGTCTGGTGTTTGTACAGTTATAAATAACATGACACAATATATATGAAATATGCACATGACAAATAGTAAAGATATAATAAAAACTGCAGCAATGCTCATCTACTCTGACCCTGATGCACGTGCATTACATGCACATAATGCCCTGCAGGCGTCGCGAGCACAGCGGTTCCATGGTGTAATGGTTAGCACTCTGGACTCTGAATCCAGCGATCCGAGTTCAAATCTCGGTGGAACCTGAACTTTTCTCCCTTAAACCGAGTCACGTCATTATTTCTGCTCTGAAACTTTAAACATTAAGTTTGAGTGGGAATCCATCCCACTGATAACATTAAGAAATGTTATGTTTTTTGTGTCTGTGTTTACATGTGTGTGCTTTAATCTGGAAGCTGATGTCACAAAACAAACTTGCAATAAAGTTCTGTGAAAATCTGTGAAAGTTTCTGCAAGTTGCACAAGTTACAACTATGACATTAAAATAGGAGTTTAAAATGTTTAAAAAACACAATTATGTAAATTCCCATGTACACACACCTGTAATGTTCACATTCAGTATCTGTTGTGACAGTAAATACAAACACAATGACATTATAACCCATCATAACATTATAACAGTAAGTACAGTAACTCAAAGTGAAATAAACTGCTCTGCTTCTAATAGACAAAACTCTGTGTTTTAATGGTTGTAGTTCTTACTGTAACAAACGTGTACACAGATTTTAAACTGGTAATGTAAGACAGCTCTTGCACATGTTATAAACCACACATATTGCACATATTTGATCCGTGTCTGATGCATTTCTGTCTCCAGTAAAGATAAAGGTGGATGTTGCCTCCATCATGAGTGAAGGTGTCGAACATCTTTAGAGATGTTTGCTATCTGTGAAGAGAAGATGCCAAAACTGAGATGTGCACAGTGAGATTACAACCACAAATAATGTAGTAAAATGTAGGTTAAATATTTACATTTTTAGGACACAATCCATGTGTCACAAATGACTGAACCTGCAACATCAGATTGTGTGTTTCTGACTCGTTGCTTTATTTATTCCCATGCTGCAAATATTAAATCAGTCCTTCATAATAAACTTATATCAACTCTTAAATGAGTTTTTGCCATTTGTGATCATTTCCACCGGGGTGCATTAATGCAGGTTCGTCTTTAACAGATGCTCAGATGCTGTTAACAACCAAACCCTCTTAAGTTACTGCCGTAAATCATCCAGAACGAGGTACTGAGCTGCTGAAACAAGGTTTCGTCCAACATCACGTTTCATTTTCACTTGTAAACGAGGAGCTCAACGCGTTAACGAGCCGGTGCGCCGCGTTCCTCCGTCCAGACGCACCGCGGGCGGAGAGGATGTTCAGCTCCTGGACCCGATGAGTTTGTTTTTCTGCCTTTCCCACAACCTCCATCGCCTCCACCGCCTCCTCCCGCAGATCGTATGAGGGATGAAGCTGGAGCTCGGGAGGGGGTGAGACGCGAGCCGAAACCGAGACGCGGACCCAGGAAAGAGGAGTATCTCGCGCCCGGGACTTTCCCCCCCTTCGTCCCTAAAAAGGAGGGGGAAAAGTCATATTTTTAAAAGCGATATTCCCAAAAGCGAGGATTGGGAACTGGTTCAGACTCGTTTTTGGGGGATATATATTTTATTTCGTTCAGAAATATGGCCGAGAACGTTCTGGACTCCGGCCCGCCTTCAGCCAAGAGGCCTAAGCTGTCCTCCCCGGCGCCGTCCGCCTCCGCCGGCGACGGAAACGGTAAGGGTGTCGGTGCATTTCTCGTGATATTGAGACGCTCGGGTGGCTCCTTCGCGTGATTTAAAGCGTGTCCGAGTCTCAAACGAGGGGTTTCTTTCTTTTCGGGGTTGTCGGGCTAGTTTGGGAAGCTAGTTTTAGCGCGTCACCGCGGCTAGCGGTTAGCATCGCGCTCGTCCGTCACACGGGATCCGGTCACGCCGTTCGCGCGGACGGCGGCCGTGATCGCCGTCACCCGGTCCGAACGGGTCGCTAACGGCCGCAAACGCGTTTACATCGCATGAAGTGTAAAGTTAAATCGTGCATCAGTTCTTTAAGTGACAAACAAACGTTCACGGATTGATTCCTATAGACCCGGTGCAACTTTAACTAGCAGCGACTGTGTTTTTATACGGCGTGTTTAAACGAAGACTTTTGTCCACCAGTATCATGTTAATAGGAGCCATCCGACTAACTTTAAAAACTTTTACAACTTTAGTTGTTTTCACAAACTGCCCGTGTGCAAGAGCTCAGATTTTGCCCCCCAGTAACTCCAGTTGTTTTGATAAACGTGTCGTGGTTTATTAATAATAGATTATAGATTATATATTAATAATAGATTATAGATGGTTAAATCAATGCAAGATGAATGAATCTTCATCATTTTACTCGCAGGTGAGGTTAAATGCATTAGTTAGTTGAAACACTGCATAGTTTAAGATGCACTTGTCTTGTTTTCGAGTGAGTTAATGGCTCGATAGCTCTTCTGTTGTTCACCCATAACACAACTGAGTCCTGATAACATCATAAAACTTCTGTGAAGTTCATACAGTCACAGCCCTGCAGCTCTTTGCCTGTTGTTTCCAGAGTTTGCTTGTTAAATTGTGTTAAACTGTATGTCTTTCAACGTTTGTTTGCTTGAGTTTGTTTTATTCTTTATCCCAATAATAATCATTAAAGTATAAATGCATGCATGTGCTTTATACAGCATAAATACTGCAGATATGTTCTGTAATAATCTGGTTGTTTTGTGTTAGGAGTGCATGTGTTTCCCATCACAACTGCATCAGTTCTTGAGCATTTAAACTACTTAAACTGTTCAACTAGTGCCCAGTTGGCAGATGTATCAGGGGATGAATTTAAAAAGGATGACAATTATTAGTTCTGGTTAGTTGTCAGACTTTTAGTTGTAAATATGTGATGGTATTTTATGTTTGCAATGTCACGGTCAGGTCGTGTTTGTGAGCATCTTATAAGTAGTGACTATAACCAGTCTTTGTGTTTGTGTCCCTGTCAAACACAGCTAGCCGGTGTAGTAAACGTGTCTGTAGTTTATCTTGGATGTGGCAGTACATACAGGAGTGTTAAACGGATTTAAACAGATTGATTGACAGCTTTAAATGACAGAGAGGGAGGGCACAGCATGGTGTCTTTGTTTCAGAATTATTGAGCATCACATCTTTTAATGGATTTTCAATATTCATTATGTTGTAAGGAACATTAATTTGTTGAGGTCTTCTGACATTATAATATAAGAGAGATTGAGGAAATAAATTTATTTTATTCATTTTATGCATTTTGACTTAATTTCACCTGCCTGATGTTACAGACTGAGCTAGAATCAAGCCACACAGTTTGAAGACCAGGATCTAAAAAAAAAGATGTTTGCCAAAATGATTCTCTCCACCTCATCATTAATCCTGTCCAAATTCCTGCATTTCCTGTTTTCTGCAGACTTCGGCTCGCTGTTTGACCTGGAGCATGACCTTCCAGATGAGTTAATCAGTTCTTCGGAGTTGAGTCTGGCAAACGGAGGAGGGGACATCACCCAGCTGCACACCAGCATGGGTACGGGGGGCGTGGCCATTGGAGGGGGCGTGTCCGCTGGCCAGGACGCAGCAGCAACGCACAAGCAGCTATCAGAACTCCTCCGGCACGGCTCCACATCTGCATCTCAGCAGCAGGGAGCTTTGGGCAGCCCAGTGGGAGCCCCAATGGGGCTTTTTGGGAATAGGAAGGCCTCTCCGGGTCCCCAGGGCATGGGTGCACATGGACAGCAACATCTTTCCCCTCAACAGGCCACACTTATGCAGCAACAACAGCAGCAGATGGCAGGGATGGTGGGCAACGTCAACAGGAACATGCTTGGACCTCAGAAAGGCAACGGACAGCTGACAGGAGGACCTTCTCCCCAGCAGCAAAGCATGCTGGGAGGTCAGATGATAAACGGATCGCCCAGAATAGGACCTCACAACCCAGGCATGGGTGGAAACAGTAACCTGTTAGCACAGGCTCTGCAGCAGCAGCAGAACACAGGTGGCCAGGGTGGGATGAGGGCTCAGCAGCCTGGAGCAATGAAGGTAAATCTGTGACATCAGCACTAGAAGATCTCAAACCTTCTACCATCTCTACCTTGTTGAAATGTTTTATACTAGCACTCAGTGGTGGAACGTCTTCATAGATGAGAAGCAAAAGATGTTTCCTTGTCTTTAAGTCTTTTCTGCCAAATTATATTAATGGTGTTTGAAAAACGCTCAGATTTTCCTGTGTGTGTTTCTCTCAGATGGGGATGAACGCAGGTTCAGGCCCCTACGGAGGCCCGTATGGTCAGCCTGCCGGTCCGGGTCTTGGTGCTGCAGGGCTGGCCCCTCAGCTCCAGAACAAACCAGGTCTGCCCAACAGTCCAGCCCAGTTTAACCTTGATAAGAAACCTCAGCCTATGCAAGGCATTCCTGGCATGGTGAGTAAATATTGCATTTTTGCATGTTTATTTAGAGTTTATCTAGAGTTTTGTTAATTCCTCCTTCTTTGTCTGTCTTTCCATCTCTGTAATCCTGTCTACAGCAGGCATCTCAGCCCCCGCCGGCAGGTGTCGCTGGAGGGCCAGGAGTGGCCGGCATGGTGCCCAACACCCAAGGAACTCTCGGGCCTGGATTAGTGGCAGCTGTGGGTGGCGTCGCGCCCGCCGCCGACCCGGAGAAACGCAAACTCATACAGCAGCAGCTGGTGCTCCTGCTTCACGCCCACAAGTGCCAGCGGCGGGAACAAGCCAACGGAGAAGTTCGGCAGTGCAACCTGCCCCACTGTCGCACCATGAAGAACGTCCTTAATCACATGACGCACTGCCAGGCTGGCAAGTCCTGCCAGGGTAAGTGTATAAACTGCACTGGAAATTCTAATTTAACTAGCTCGTACATTAGCACACAACGTGAACATTTGCGTTTGTTTTTTTTGTATTGCAGTTGCACACTGCGCCTCATCCAGACAGATCATCTCTCACTGGAAAAACTGCACGCGGCACGACTGCCCCGTGTGTTTGCCTTTAAAAAACGCCGGAGACAAGAGGAATCAACAGAGTGAGTGTGTGTGTTCACACAAAAGATTTCTTATCATTTCATATCAGCTGCACTTAAATATTGTTAAAGCTAGGCTATCCAGTTTCAGAGAGGCTAGTAATAGAACGCTAGCTTTGAAAGAGATATCTAATAAACAGTTTTATTGCCTTTGTTTACTGACTAAACGTTTGATTGCTTTGATTCGACTCATCTCAGCTCCTCTGGGCTCTGCCGGTGTGGGACTAAGTTCTGCTTTGGGTAACGTGACCGGTGGTCCCCCCAGTGCCCCCAGTCTCAACACCCCGGGGCAGATAGACCCCAGCTCCATTGAGAGGGCTTATGCAGCTTTAGGACTCACGTACCAGGGGAACCAGGCATCCTCTCAGCCTGTTCAGCAAACATCACGAGCACTAAACACTATGGGTATGACAGACTGCCTGTAACAATGCTTTCAGCCATGCTAGTTACCTGTTGTCAGTAAAGTGACTATTGTCATGGTTGCATCATCTGATCTTAAAGCAGGGTCGAATCCTAATGGTGTAAACGGGGCAGTGGGTGGTTTGTCTCAGAATCAGCAGTCGAACCTTCTGCAGGACACAATGCTGCATCTGAACGTGAACTCTCAGAGGTAAGCGAACATCTCACATCTTCTCCCATTGTCTCCTGAGCAACAGGTCTTACAGCCTCACAGCATCACTGATCCTTAAAGTTTATAAAGTTAATGTACCAGCAGAAACATCTGTCTCCATCTGTCCTCCTGCAGTCTGATGAATGATGGTGCTGTAGGGCCTTTGGCTAACCCAGCGGCTGGTGCTGCAATGAGGAAGAACTGGCATGAGGACATCACCCAGGATCTGCGCAACCACCTGGTCCACAAACTGTGAGTCCGATTTCCAGAAAGACATTAAACATTTAACGACTGTTTATAAAGCTGTTTGCTTCTCCCAGTGTCCAGGCCATTTTCCCAACTCCCGATCCAGCTGCACTGAAGGACCGGCGCATGGAGAATCTAGTGGCCTATGCGCGGAAAGTTGAGGGAGATATGTATGAGTCTGCTAACAGCAGGGTGAGGACACCATCTTGTCTAATCAAGAGTTGGTGTTTATCAGTGTAGTCGCTGGTTTATGTGCCACTGTTTATACATCTTACGTTCTAGGGTGAGTATTACCATCTACTGGCTGAGAAGATCTATAAGATCCAGAAGGAACTGGAGGAGAAGAGAAGAACACGGTTACAGAAGCAGGGCATGATGCCTTCTCAGTCTGGAATGCCCAACGCTAGCCTCCAGCAAGGGGCTGCTGGGATTGGTCAACCAGGGCAGTCAATGGGACTGCAGCCTAGTGAGTACTCATTCTTAAAAGTTGACATGACTGAGGAAGAGTTTGTTGGGGAGATGGTAGATAAGGACACTGTTTGTTTACCTCTCTGGGTTTGTATTTGCAGATGGTCCTCTCTCAGATGCTCCAATGGTGAGGCCCGCTGGACCGAACCAGATGATGAACAGGATGCAGAATGTTCCTGGTTTGTTTCTCATCAGAAGTCTTAAATGTCAAAAACTCTAAATGTAAAACGTTTTAGTTAATATCATTATAAAGCTCCTTCTTAGTTGCTGGTAGAGCATGCTGCTTGCAACACCAAGGTCATGGGTTTAATCCTAGAGATGCAGATCTATAAAATGCATAGCTTTGGATAAAAGCATCTGCCAAATGCATAAATAACGTCCTTCATGTGTTGTAGGGATTAATGCGTTCAGTCAGATGGGAATGCAGTCCATGGGCCAGAGATCCACTCCACCTCTCCCGCTCAACACGTCTCTCAGCCAGGTCAGTGACGCCTTCAGAATCCTGTGCAGTAGTTGTCCGTGTGGATGTTTGCTGTCTTTGTAATGCAAAGTGTTTGAACCGTTTCAGGTGAGATTGCAACAGCCAAATGTCGCACAGATGCAAAATCAGTTCATGCCAACTGGACAGTTTCCGGGTTCGAGTCCTGTTCTGGGTCCTGGATCTGTCGACATGTCACACTCTGTGAATGATGGTGGCATCACTCAGGTAAGGTTATCTGTCTTTATATTTTCAGTGTGATCTTGGTATTTTGTTGTGTGTGCTGTATATGTAGATAAACACTCACAAGTGGTTCATAAAAAAATCTCATTATTGTCCTTCTGTTGTTCATTTGCCAGCAGGGGCAAATGTCTGCTTTATCATCTCGGCCGGTGGGCAGTCCTTTAGCCCAGCCGGGGTCTGTGGGAGCCCCTCCGTCATCCAGCCCATCACAGTCCATCGGCCTCCCGCACTACCCACCCGTCCGCCAGAATTCTCCTTCCCCGGCACGTAGCCGCACCCCCACACCACACCTCACCTCGCCTTCCGGCCTGCCAGGGTCCCAGACACCCCAGCCTCACACACCCGGTCTGCCCCAGTTACCCCCCACTGGCTGTCAGAAGCAGGTACCTCCATCCAGCGGTTCTGACGGTGCCACTCCACTTCAGCCGCAGCAGTTAGGAGGATCTTCAGCGGCCATGTCTCAGTGTGGACGCTCAACGCCAAACGCTAGCCAGCATCCGCGCACACCGGTGAGTCTTCTAATACAAAACATACTTCTAATACATCTCAGTGATTCAAACAGAATCTTCTTTGCATCCATTAGCGCATAAAACTCCTGAAAACCTTCTCAAATCTCTGTGTGAAGTTCACACCAGCTATAGTCAAGAACATTTCTAGATTTTCAGACTCTTTCCCTCCGTCTCAGCTGTCTCATAAGGGTTCATCAGCGGCGGAGGGCCAGGCTAGAACCCCTGCCTCTGTCAGCAGTACAGATGCCTCGTTCCAGCAGGGCCACCCAGACTCCACTGCCAGCCTGGAGCCCAAACTGAAAGAGGAGGATGATGATGACAAAGCCACGGTGGGAAGAAGAACAGGAAAACAGGAAGACATTAAAACAGAGGAAAAGCTGGAGGTAGGAAGCAGAGGATGTCATTTCCTGCAGGAATTAAGGTGTAAAGATGACTGTATTCTAATGTCAGCTTCAATTAAAATAATCATGTTTTGACTTGTCCTCTCAGATAAAGAAAGAAGAGCCATCGAGTGAAGACTGTAAAGCTAAGCCTATGGAGACTTCATCTGCTCCAGCTGGAGAAGACAGAAAGCCTGAGATGAAGACTGAGTGTAAAGATGAAGAGGAGGGTTTGGGGTCTGCAGTTACTCCCAGCTCTGTTTCTGGAGCCCCTCACAGAAAGAAAAGTATGATCTCTCTGGATGAAGTTTGTGTGTTTGTTGTGTGTTTGTTGTGTCTCTGTTAACTCTGTTCATCACATTCTCATCAGTTTTTAAACCAGAGGAGCTGAGGCAGACACTGATGCCCACGCTGGAGTCTCTTTACCGACAGGACCCAGAGTCTCTGCCGTTCCGACAGCCTGTGGACCCTGCGGTGCTGGGGATTCCTGTACGTGTGCTTGTGTTTAAAACCTGTTTGGTTTTCAGCATCACCACAGTGTGTCTGTTATTCATCAAGTGTGTAAGATTGCAAAAATGTGTTGGTGGGAGTGACTGTGAAATATTATCTCTGAGTGCTAAAAGTAATAAATGCACTCAGAGATAATATTGGAATCATTCATTTATGTAGAGGAAGATTCACGCTGCAACGTTCTGAACTGATCTTTTACTCGACTCGCAGGATTATTTTGACATCGTGAAGAATCCCATGGACTTGTCCACCATCAAACGGAAGCTGGACACGGGTCAGTACCAGGAGCCGTGGCAGTACGTGGACGACATCTGGCTGATGTTCAACAACGCCTGGCTGTACAACCGCAAGACCTCGCGGGTCTACAAGTACTGCTCCAAACTGGCCGAAGTGTTTGAGCTGGAGATTGACCCGGTCATGCAGAGCCTCGGATACTGTTGTGGGAGAAAGGTAAACCAAAACAGACAAAAACAGTTTTCGTGAGTAATTGCCAAATGTATTAATTTTTCTATCATGGCACAGACACAAGTCTTTTATTTTGTGCAGGTTATGTTCTCTGTAACGGTGTCTGGTAGTTTTCTCTGCTGTAACTGATTTCTCTCACTCAAACACAGTTTGAGTTTTCTCCTCAGACTCTGTGCTGCTATGGGAAGCAGCTGTGCACTATCCCCAGAGACGTCGCGTACTTCAGTTATCAGAACAGGTGAGGACTGAAGACTGGATGTGACTGGACTCAGTAAACAGTCTGAGTGATCAGTGCTGGTTATGAACATGATTTAGTAGAGATGCTTGTGTCTGTCTGATGCATTTATGCATTTATTTAGCTTCCCACCAATCAGGTTTTAGCTCTGTGTACTGTATGCTAAGCCGCTGGCATTTTAAAGTCTGCTGTTTCTTTTTTTATTAGATAATCATGTAAGAAATTGGTACGTTCTTTAAATGGAGTCCACTGAAAGACAGCATTTTATTTGGCATTTATTGATCAATCTCATGAAAACAATAATTCCTCGTTTATATAACTGATGCTTTAAAATGCCTGTGACTGCTTGACATGTGTGGCTGTATCTCGTTTGATGTTGTCATGTGTCCATAAGTC
>JBAJNP010002398.1:18352-48554 GCA_036877545.1 Yasuhikotakia modesta
GCTGATGATTCTGCTTCTGTTGTGCTGTGATGGTTTTTCTCATACATGCTAATGCTAATCTGTGCTTTGCTTTGGCTTTCTGCTTGTCTCTGTGTTTTCACCCTCATTATTCGTTCCCGTTTCTGTCCTGTCTCATGTTTTCTTCATATCAACCTGTTTCTTCTCATGTACTTTGATGTTTGTCTGCTGACCAATCATCTGTGCCTAAACCCCTCCCTGCTCAAAATCCTGCATCATGATTGGCTCCTCTGACGACAACCCTACCCCGCGCTTCCTCTTTCGTCTGCCTGCCCCGCCCTGCCTTGTTCTGCACTGATTGGTGGCCGCCTCATCATTGCCTCTCTGTGATTGGCTGTGTTGTTGGCACACGGTGTAGTTCACCAAAATATGGGCTTCTTGCTGACAGGTACCACTTCTGTGAGAAGTGTTTCAATGAGATCCAGGGTGAGAGTGTGTCGCTGGGAGACGACCCGTCTCAGCCTCAGACGTAAGAGACTCGCAACACTTTCACACTTTTATAATCAGTGCTGTCTTACAACTTACAACAGCTGTTTTTCTAGAGTGGATTAAAGAACAAGTTTGTTGTAGAATAATTTCATATTGTTTATTATGTAGATTTTAACCCTGTCTGACTTCACTGAGGTCTAATGAATCGCATCAGAGCATTTTCTTTAATTTTAACATTAAACTTTTCCCATATTTGTAGATCAATCAACAAGGATCAGTTTGAGAAGAAGAAAAATGACACACTCGACCCTGAACTGTAAGCTCACATACGTTCCTCTGTAACTCTGGTTTTGTGCTCATATGAGATGTAATAAATCTGATGTGTCTATAGGTTTGTGGAATGTATGGATTGCGGTCGTAAGATGCATCAGATCTGTGTTTTGCACAATGACACCATCTGGCCAACAGGGTGAGTTTGTGCGGCGGTACAGAGTCCAGCAGGCAGCTGACTGTATCCTGTTTCTAACCCCAACACAAGCATGTGTCTTCACTCTTGTTGTTTTGTTTTAGCTTTGTGTGTAATGGCTGTCTGAAGAAGTCCAACAAAACCAGAAAAGAGAACAAATATGCTGCTAAAAGTATGTGCTTTACAATTAAACAAAGATGAAGTTTGTATTTTGTCAGACAGTAATGAGTTAAACGGTTATGTTGGGTTTTCAGGACTTCCACAGACCAAATTAGGCAACTTCCTGGAAGGACGAGTGAATGAGTACCTGAAGCGACAGAACAACCCGGAGTCTGGAGAAGTCACCATCCGTGTTGTGCATGTCTCAGACAAAGTGGTGGAGGTCAAACCGGGCATGAAGTCCAGGTGAGACCCGATGGACTGATGGAGTCTCAAAGCCTGGCTACTGCTTTTCAAAGTTGTCACACCTGTATTTCTGTTGTGATTTGGTTTAATTATGAATCAGTTCATTACAAGTTTGTTAAAAGAGAAATAATGTCCTCCATTATTGTCTTCTGGCATTAATGTGCTTCCTTCTCCAGGTTTGTGGACAGCGGCGAGATGTCAGAGTCTTTCCCCTACAGGACGAAAGCTTTATTTGCGTTTGAGGATATTGATGGTGCTGATGTCTGTTTCTTTGGGATGCATGTGCAGGAGTACGGCTCGGACTGCCCACCGCCCAATCAGAGGTTGGCCACGTGCCTTTCATTGATTTCTTAACACATTTTAAATGAATCTCCTCAGTAATACGTGACGGGCCTGTTCTGTTTTTTAAACCCTGCAGGCGGGTTTACATATCTTACCTGGACAGTGTGCACTTCTTTCAGCCGCGATGTCTGAGAACAGGAGTGTATCATGAGATTCTCCTAGGGTACCTGGAATATGCCAAAAAACAAGGGTAAGACCCTATATACCCCTATAGGTTCCACTGATGTCATACTTCAACTCCCCTATGTCAAGCAGTCTCTTCTGTATGACGTATAATGTTTTCCGTTCATGGTATCTTGCTTTGTCATCATTTTCAGTCATTGTGGATGTTCTTAGGTTCACCACAGGACACATCTGGGCTTGTCCTCCAAGTGAAGGAGATGATTACATCTTCCACTGCCACCCTGCAGACCAGAAGATCCCCAAGCCGAAGCGTCTGCAGGAGTGGTATAAGAAGATGCTGGATAAATCTGTGGCAGAGCGCATCGTTCACGACTACAAGGTGCAACACAAACACCCAATGATATCATTTAAACTTTCATGCAAGCAGTTATTCTTTTCAAAAGCTTGTATGAGAAATTGTGATTTAAATGTATATTGTTTTTTTGTACAGGACATCTTTAAACAGGCCACAGAGGATCGTCTTACCAGCGCCAAAGAACTGCCCTATTTTGAGGGTGATTTCTGGCCCAATGTGCTTGAGGAGAGCATCAAAGAACTGGAGCAGGAGGAGGAGGAGAGGAAGAGGGAGGAGAACAGCACCTCCAATGAGACTGTGGATGTCAGTCCTGAAGATCCTGGTGTTTGTTTGGTTGAGAATCTTTGCTTTCTTTCAGCCCTGAACTTTTGTCTTTGTTTCCCTTCAGACAACAAAAGGTGACAGTAAAAATGCCAAGAAAAAGAACAACAAGAAGACGAGCAAGAACAAGAGCAGCCTGAGCCGAATCAACAAGAAGAAGATGCCAAATGTGTCAAATGACCTTTCACAGAAGCTCTACGCCACTATGGAGAAGCACAAAGAGGTACGAGAACTTCAGTGTTGTAGAAGTGATGAACAAGTGATTTTTTTGCAATCAAAAACCTTTGCAAAACTTCATCTTCTAATGGTGCTTCACATTTTGTTTTTCTTTTAAGGTGTTCTTCGTTATCCGGCTGATTGCTGGGCCAAACTCCAATGCTCTTCCACCCATTGTCGACCCGGATCCACTGATGGCTTGCGATCTGATGGATGGTCGCGATGCCTTCCTGACGCTCGCGCGGGACAAACACCTGGAGTTCTCTTCACTGCGGCGCTCCAAATGGAGCACAATGTGCATGCTGGTGGAACTGCACAACCAGAGCCAGGATCGCTTTGTGTACACGTGCAACGAGTGCCGACACCATGTGGAGACCCGCTACCACTGCACTGTGTGTGAGGTGAGGACTTCAGAACTACAGCAGCTTGTCTGCTTCTTGTCTGATCCAGCTATTATATTACATATCATTGTGCTGTAGTTGAGGCAGCGTTTGTAGCCTTTTTCAACAGTTGTTTAGAATTTAAACGTGAAGAAAATAACTTTGCAAGAATCCTGCAATTTTATGTTTTCAAAAGAAATTTAAAAGCTGTAAGTTAATGTATTTATATGGCATGGGCAGACATCTGTATTTTGACACCCATAATAATTTGAAATTTGTCCCAAAAAACCTTTACCTGTATTCTGTATTAAATGTGATTGTATGTGTTGTTGACCACTGTGCAATAATAACATCTTGGTTCTAAACCTCTTCTTCTCAGGACTATGATCTCTGCATCACATGCTACAATACAAAAAGCCACGAGCACAAAATGGACAAACTGGGCTTGGGATTGGATGATGAAAGCAACAGCCAGGCCGCTTCCTCAACGCAGAATCCCGGAGACTCGCGGCGTCTCAGTATCCAGCGGTGCATTCAGTCTCTGGTTCACGCATGTCAATGCCGCAACGCCAACTGCTCGCTTCCGTCCTGCCAGAAGATGAAACGTGTTGTTCAGCACACCAAAGGCTGCAAGCGCAAAACCAACGGCGGCTGTCCCATCTGCAAGCAGCTCATCGCGCTCTGCTGTTACCACGCGAAACACTGCCAAGAGAACAAATGCCCCGTGCCATTCTGCCTCAACATCAAGCAGAAACTGCGGCAACAGCAGCTACAGCACAGGCTGCAGCAAGCCCAGATGGTGCGCAGAAGAATGGCCAGCATGAAGAGGACTGGCCAGCAGCTTTCAGCAGGCAATGGTGGCCTTCCATCTCCTGGAAACAACAGCAGTACTGGTCCTAGCACTCCAGCGCCGAGCACTCAGCCCCTGACCCCGCAGACGCCCACACAGCAGTGCCAGCCCCCGGTGCCCCAACCCGGGGTCGGAGGTGTTCCCCTACAGCAGCAACAGCAAATGGCAGGAATGACCCATCAGTACCAGCAGATGTCTGGAGGAGGCACAATGATGAACACGACGCAGCAGCCGACATCAGTACAACAGCTTCAGCACCCCAACAACCTTCCTCCATACGCGCAGAGACCGCCAGGCTCCTCTCTGCTTACTCAGTCGATGGGAACACCAGGTTTGGGGAAGAGCAGCTTCCCTCAACAGCCTGTGATGTCGCAGCACCAGCCACCAGGTCCTCCACCTGCTGCGGTTGAAATTGCCATGAAGATTCAGCAAGAGGCAGAGAACCAAAGGCAAATGGCCCATCAGAAGATGCTACAAAGAAACCAAGGACCAGGACTGATGAATCAACACGGCGTGCATCAGGGTCCCCAAACTGCAGGTCAGATGGTCATGAACGTTCCTGGAGCTGGAATGGTTGGAGCTCAGGGAATGCCACCCCAGACACAAGCAGCAGCGGCTCGGACTCACATGGAGCAGCAACAGGGAATGACCTCAGGATCTCAGTTTCCTCAAGTCCAGCTGCAGCAAGGAGGACCTCAACTTCGGCTGCCACCGCAGCAGCAGCAGCAGCAGCAGNNGCAGCAGCAGCAGCAGCAGCAGTGGGCCGGTCCTGGCATGTCTGCTCAGCAGAGACCTGGGATGATGAATCAGATGGGTCTGCAAGGCATGGCTGCACCTCAGCAGCAGCAGATGGTTGGACAGCAGCAGCAACAAGGTCCGTCTGGTGTGATCAGTATGATCCAAGGAGGGGCCACAGCTGCAGGAAACCGCTCTCCAGCTGCCTTACAGGAACTCCTAAAAACCTTACGGTTGCCAAGTTCACCTCATCAAAAACAACAGGTTGTGAATATACTGCGTTCAAATCCTCAACTCATGGAAACCTTCATAAGGCAACGTGCTAACAAGTACATTGGTCAAGGTGGACCTGGAGCAGGTGGACCTGGTGGAGGTCCAGGGGTCACTGATGGTCAGCAAATGAATGTCGGTTCTGGGCCGGCTCAATCCGGTATGCATTTGGCAGCACAGGCAGCTGGTGCTCCAGTGAATCAGCTGCAACAACTGCAGCAGCAGCGGTCCATGATGGGTGGCGGTTTGCAGCAGCAACAACAAATGGCAGCTTTACAGCAGCAGCAGCAGGGTGTAATGGCCAGCCAGGGCGGCAGCATGTCTAACATGTCCCCTCAGTTCAGAGAAATGCGGCGGCATTTGCAGCAGCAACAGCACATGGGAAACCATGCTCAGTTTCAGCATCCACAGCCACCGCAGCAGCAGGTTTATCTCGCTGTGCAGCAGCCCGCTGGTCTTCAGCAGCAACAAGTTAATGCGATGGACCAAGTACCGTTTGGAGCAGACCAGAGTGGCATGCTGTCGCAGCTGGGCGGGCTGGGAAACATGCATGGGCAGGGGACAAAAGACATGCTGAGCAGTAACCAGGAAATGGGGACAAACATAAGTCATTAGATGTGCTGTGGTGTTGCAGCGCTGAAGAACCGTTGGTCGCCAGCGATCGACAGCAGATGTAGGATTTACAGCGGCTGTCATCAATAGTATTATTATTATTTATTTTTCTTATGTCATTGAAAAAATTGAACTTCCTGTGGGAGAAACTACACGTGCAAGTCAATATATTAAGTTAAACGAATGGTAAGTTATTGCTGTTAATATATAAATATATATATTTTTTGCCAATTGTGTTCAAAGGGTTTTTGGGGTAAAGGATGGAAACTTTTCCTCTGGGTAAAATATTGACTAGAGATATTTTTGGGCTGAAATGCCTTCAGCCTTTTTTTATATTTTTTTTAAGATTTTAAGAGGCATGAAAAGGCAAAATATGTAAAACAATGAATCACTTCCTTTTCCTGTAAACCGTTAAGAATGTCTGATCCATTTTGAAGAGTATTAAATTTATTCTTAAACACGATGTTAGTTATTATTTATTGCTCTTTTGTTTGGCAAATAGATATTTTTGTTCTTTTGTTTCGAACAGTTTGTGCTTTTTGAAACCACTGCAGTTCAAGAGTATATTTTTGTTAATGATACAACCTGACTTTAAATGATGAATTTATATTCTTATTCAATGTTTTGGTATTTTCTTTAAGGGTAGAAGGGGATGTTTAATAGTGTTTTCTGATGGTTTGTCACATGGGAAACATCTGTCCTTATATGATGTCAGTTTTCTCAGTCTCACACTCTGTCTAATGAGAGCACTGCCCAGTTTCTCAACAATGGAACAGAGAGCAATGCAGAGAAAACAGCTGCGAGCAAAATGTTGGTGTTTATTTGTAAATCTGCAATGCCTCTGCAAGTCCTTCCTGCAGTCTCATTATTCCTTGTGTTCATTCACCCGTGTCTGTCCAGGAAAAACTGTTATTCTTCCTATCAGTCCTATCAGATTTCTGTTATTGTAATGACAACTTCTGAACTTAAAATAAAGTCTTTGTAAAGATGTAAATGGACAGATGTTTCCTGTTGAAGAACTGTGGGCAGTTTAACGTCGACTCAGCCTGAGAGATTTTAACACATTTATTGTAAGTCAGAAAGCACCACTTGGCCTTTGTGTACAAACATTGACTTTTTGTCCTGTGTGAAATTTAGAAAGGATTGTCTTTACCCATTGATTAATAGTTTAGGAAGATAAATGATGCACATAACAACGGTTATGTGGCAATATTGGTTGTTTTATATGAACAAGAACAACACGTTTTATATATAAATATATATATATATATATATATATATATATATAATTTTATTTTTTTGAAAATAAAACTTGAAGCTATAAGAGTTGATATTAAGACACGTTTTCAAAGATGTATTAATGCAAAATGACACTGCGGTCATAACTGTACACATCCCAGTTTGGGAACGCTGAGAAATATCATGGCATTTTGAGGAAATGTCTCCGATGTGCATATGGAAATCATTCACTGTACAAAAGATGATGACTGTAGATTCTGATTGATCTGTAAGTTTTGTTTCTTTTGAAAACAGACTGGAAATCAACCGTACAATTTTTATTTGACCACTTTTCTCTTGCTAACAAGGTGCTGAGAGAAGCAAAAATCTGTTGATATGATTTCATTTTACTGTTTGTTTTTGCTTGTTTGTTTTTTTAAGTTATTATGGTGGTCGGATTTTTGCCAATTATTTAATTGTGCAATAAAATATGTTTGTACCATTCAATAATATTTTGCTTCCTGTGTGATTTCAGTTCTTGTGCTGTGTGTTGCTGATTTAACATTTAAAACATTTCAAATTGATTTTTATTCATGATATAATGCCAGGATTTCCATATTTAAAACGTGTGTGTGTGTGTGTGTGTACACAAACTTCACATTGCACACAATATAATGGATGTGTTTGTACTGCGTAGATACACAGAGTTTTAATGATGCGCAACAAATTTTACATCATACATAAAATGCCACCATAAGTATTTTATTTTATTTTACAATGGCATGAAAGCGTCTCAATCTCTGTGAAACAGGTGTGAGAATTTAGATTGTCATGGCAAAGAAATTCATCTGAACAGGTGAACAAACACCCTGTGTATGAAATGTGGAATGTTTCTCTAAAGTTTTGAATATTTATAACCTGTTTAAACTCCTGAAACAGTATTTTACACAATGTTTGGTGTTGAAGCGTAGTTTGAATGATAACCTGAGATGCATTATTAGAGTTCCCTTTGAACGTGTGATTGGCTGCCTCTGCAAACATTTTAAGGCCATGTTAATCAAATACCGATCTGTCTTTGATGAATAAATCAAACACCAAACACTTTCTCTACACAATTTCACAAAGCTCAGCCTTTCAGCTTTTCCTATTTGCATTCTTACAACAGCAACTTACAAGTACAACATTTTCAACTTTGATTTTTCAACCTTTTTCACTTTACATTAGAGTTTTTGGCGTCTGACCTTACTGTGTTATTACATGTAATCAATGGTACACCATCTCTGACCTCACATGCTTAACTTGACCAATAAAAGTGTTGTAAGGTAAGAACTTAACAAGTGACCCTTTTATATAGATTTAACAAAGACAAAACATCAGATTACTAGTGCCATGTGGTACAGTAATACAGGGGTAACATCTTATCTGTTGCTATGCCAATAACTGCTCAAACAGGCTGTTGATGTGTCTTCTCAATATCTGGAGAACATGCACTAAATATGTACTTATGCAGCATTGTGTTAAACATTCACCCGCCTGTAATGTGAGAGGCTAAGATGTGTGACAGACCACATGGATGCACACAAATTACATGGGAAGAGAAAAGTCAGGAGACATTTGGAAAATGACGCATGAGAACATTGCAAACAATTTTATCACTTCTCACTTTCAAGTCAGAAACAGTACAAAGTAAAAGAAATAATCAATGTATAAAAATGCATCAAAATCCTCAAAAAGAACAAACATAAATCTCATATTTCTGTGTAGTGTTGTCTCATCTCGTGATATCTGTGTGTCCTTTGTTGTGTTAGTCTCTATAAACAGTGAGTCCAGCTGTATGTGTGTGTAAACAACGTCTGACCAGTGAGCTTTTACTGGCTGAGTGCAACTCAATTTGCTCCTTAAATGGTTTCCTGATAGAACCTCCCGTCTCCTTGCTGCACAAAGAGAATGTGATCCAAAACGTTCATCAGTTATCGGACCTCCACGTCTGGTGAACCTCCACCTCCTCCGACACGACCAATAAAAGTTCACAGTTCTTCCCACGCAGCTGATGACGCAAGAACTTCCTGTGAAATCAAGAAAGTGTGAAAAATAAAAGCAGACGTCCATGTTAAATATTTGATGAGGACTTCAGTGTTTTGCACTTACCTAAGTTCATCATCAGCTCCAATAGCATGAGGACTGCGCAGTTTGGAGTCCAAGTTGTAGTAGACGCCGCCCACTTCTCGAACCCCAATCCAGTGCTGCCGTTTGAGTGGCAGTCGCAAAGGCCCCCAGCGCAGATTGGATGGTACGTTTAAGATGAAGCCGGTGACAAATGGCAGCGCAATGCTGCCGACGTCTCTACAGGACAACAAACACCAATTTAGAGCAGAACAACAGCTACAGCTACAGATGATGATAAACTGATGACAGGGAGGAAACAAACCTCCTCTTATCCCACCAAACGGCTTCATATCCACGAGTCTGCAGTGCAGCCATGATAACGTTCACATCATAGTTACCGTTACCCAGCATGTTTTTCTTGTGTGGCGTGACCAGAGTGCTGGGGGAGAGCCTGTTAAACACAGAAAACAAAACGTAACCATTTTAAAATGTTTTCAGCACAAACTCACTTGGCTTGCGCTGACCTCTGGTAGATTTCCTGAAGCACGTCTCTGCTGAAGGCCGTCCCGTCCTGGAAGACGTTGTTGAGCGCGTGCAGCGCGCACAGCTCCCTGTGTTGCTTCTCGTGATAGATGGCGGGAGTCTGTGAGGAGGTGGGAGGAGCTCCGGCGTTGGGCCGCTCCTCCAGCTCAGACCCGCGGCCGCCGGTCGCTTCTTTCTGTTTGCTGACCTTCCACGGCATACAGCCGAGCTCCTGAAATCCTCCCACCCCCCTCCCCTTACCAGAACACGGAGTACTTCCCATTCCTGCTCCTGCTACATCACCACCATCATCTCCATGGCAACCGGTCAGATGCTTGGGATGAGTGGCAAGGGGAGGGGAGGCAGCTGCTGGGATACAAGGTGAACCAGGGCAGCTCAAACGGTGAGGACAAGAAAACTATAAGCAGTCCATGAAGCTGATGTTTCTTCTTAAAGGCAAACCCAATGGCATCTGCTCTCCTTGTTATTGCACCATAGTAACCACTAGGACAAAGCAGTCCTTTCCATTTTGGCTGGCACCAGTAACAGGAAAGCCTTAAAACATCCACAGCTGACTGGGAGTAAATAGGTCAACGCCGCAAAGTCCCTTCAGGTCGCAGAAGCACCACAACAACACAAATATCTGTGGGAGCAGCTGCCCTGCAGAAGCTCAGGAGAGACAGAAAAACACAATGATTTATTATAAACAAATCAGTTACCTTTCCAACCAAATGTGCAAATACAAAAACCTGTTTTCTACAGAAATGAATGCTAAACAGTGAATATATTGCGACCCTTATCAAAGATGAGACCTTTGGGTAAATATAACCAAAGGCCAGTGTGTTTTTCTGCCCTGCATGAGGGCATTACAAACCAAACTTCCTGCCAGCTGACAGGACGGGTGAATAAGCTACAAACACGGACAGAAACGACACTTTAACACGGTAACTTAAGTCAGGCTGAACGTCTGCATGTCGTTACCGATGTTTGCTGTATAACATTGTCTTTATATCGATCACAGCAGTTTGACACTCCGGCTACGTGCTAGTCGCTTGACAGCAACGATACCATTACATGCCATTATGTTTGCCCCGCATACCTCCGTCTGTACGCGAGGTGTTGAGCCCGTGTGGTGTGTTAGTCCCTGTGATCTGATGTCTTCACCTTCACTGTTTTACTTCTTCTGTCTTTTGTCTCTTGTACTTTTTCTTGCAGCGCTGTAGGCTGTGCCGCGCATGCGCACAACGTCACCGCTTTCCGCTGGCTTGTCACGGCTCGCGTCACGGGCGCGTTCCTCAAACACACCTAGATTCATCACATACCTCACAAATCACATCATAATCACATCCGTCACTGTTATTGAGTATCACTATGTATTCTCTGCGTTATCTTAACTCGCCCTGAACTACTACAAACGATTTAAGCGCAGAATGAATCAGATGTTTGGAGGTTTTTGAAGACGCTGTGATGTGTGAAGTTGTGCATTTGTAACCTGTCATGGTGCTGGTGAGTCACATACACACACACACACACACACTCACACACACACACACACACACACACACTCACACACTCTCTCTCTTTCTCTCTCTCTCTCACACACACCACACACACACACACACACTGTTATTTATTGAGATGTAATTGTGATATATGAGATGTAATTGTGATATATGATGTAACTGATATATATGAGATGTAATAGTGATATATGAGATGTAATAGTGATATATGAGATGTAATAGTGATATATGAGATGTAACTGTGATATATGAGATGTAATAGTGATATATGAGATGTAATAGTGATATATGAGATGTAATAGTGATTTGTATTGAGATGTAATAGTGATATATGAGATGTAATAGTGATATATGAGATGTAATAGTGATTTGTATTGAGATGTACAGCAGTAGTTTGGACTCTTGAGTAACTCCAGCTTGTCACATCAAACACACCTGATTTAACTCAACACACCTGCTCATTAACACAGAGCCAGAACCTCACACGGACCCAGAACCTCACACGGACCCAGAACCGGCAGAAATGTGCTGGAGTCGATCTAGAACCAGAGCTGGAACAGCTGCTGTGGAGGTTCTCTTCTGGTGGATGAGAAAGTACTTCATATATATTTATTACAGTACATATTATACAGCAGAGGAATGTAACACAAATGTTATAAGGGTTATTTTAAAACGCTCTGGGAACATTTAAATCGGGTTGTTAATACTACTGTCACTCAGACACTTTAGTAACATTTAAAAGGTTTAATTGCCTACATATACACATTAAAAAGCTCTGCTAATACAGCAATGATGCTTTAAATAACTTTTAGAGAATATTAGTCAATGTTCTGAAAACAGCTAGATGGTAAAGCTCATGTGCTGCATTTGTTTCTCAGTGGTGATTAATAACATGAATTAATCCACATAAGAGCACATAGGTGAGGTGTCATTGAACGTTTGGTCATTGATCAGGTCTCCTGGACATGCAAAGCTGAGCATCTCCTATGATCTCTGCAGGAGGAGCTGGAGCGCCGGTGAGAAGGTGATTCCTGTAGCTGGAGCTCCACCATCTCCACCATCTCCTCAGCTTCAGAGGTGAGTTCAGATGTCTCCTCCGTCTCTCCTCTAGTGCTGTGTTATCACCATGCTGGGTTTGAACAAATGCGTCCCTTTACTCCTCATAAAGAGGGTTTAGGTTCTGACGCACATCTCCTCAAACATTTGACCTTCATGGAAATGGTGTTAAAATGCTTCTGGTTTTGTGTTGCGATTGGATGGTAACGTTTTAATATTAGGGGGTTTAAACACTTCAGCTTGATATTCTAAAATAACATTAAAGAAAAGCTTTAACAGATGTTTTATTTTACATTCATCTCCATATTTTCAATGACTTTTCAAAATATAAGTCCTTAAATTGTGTTGTTGTAACGCAGTTCATGTTTGTAGTGGCTTCACGTGTTATAAATGCACATTGTCATCCTCACTGCTGTAAATACATCAAATTTAACACAGAGCTCGTGTCGCCCTCTGTTGGTCTCTGGTATCCAGTTAAACATGTTTAATTTTTAGATTTTAGTTTAAACCATAACTCCAGTGAGCTCTACGTCTTTAAGATGATATCAAGTTTATGTTTATAAATGCATGGTGCACTGTATCTGAGAACAGAAGAAAAACAAAACGCACTCCACAAAGCTTTTTTATCTTTTATTTTTTCTGTTTTTTTAAAAAAGAAGCTCCAAATACTCTGAAATGGAAACCTCAATACCGACCGCCACCAGATCATCTCCACAATACGAACCTAAAGTTCATATGTTCAGACATCTGGTGACCGTCACCAAACCTGGTTTCCTGCAGAACCTGCATTGGGTTGTTCGTTAGCTCAGAGCACCAGTCGGATCAGCTTAAGTGCAAAGTTGGTAGAACTAACCTGACAATGTATAACCAGCCTAAACTTTAAGAGGGGAGAAATATAGAGGGGCATATTTTCTTTGTTAAAGTGGACAAACATGATTGTGTGAGCCAGCAGAATGACTAAAGAACCTATAAGAGAATACACTGTAGTGTAACCTCATAAAATCACTAAGCTTTACTAGCTTACCTAGTAAACAAAATACTAAACGGTACTAGAGAGGGTTAATCACTTCTTCCAGTGGAGATTGTCCTACCTGGTGTGCTTACGGTTAAACGTTATCAAAAGGATTGAATGAGTTCATCTCATGGATGCAGATAACTGGTCTAAACATTAGACTAAAATGTGTTTGTAGCAGATAAAGTGGTCAGGGCTGCTTTTGTAGGACTCTTGGAGAACTGGGAGGCTGGAGGTGGGTCCAGACTGGTCTATCTGTTGGCACAGGTGACAGCAGTGTGATGGAAAACATCTTAACATTCAGTGCTTAAAGAGGAACCTACGTGATCAGACACAGGAACTGTTTCAGTTCCAACCGGCAATCTAGTGGAACTGAAGAAAATAAAGCTTTTCAGCGTAAGAAACGGCATTTGCGTCTGCAGTGTTTTGTGTACAGATGCAATAAGGTTGAAGGTGCTAAACTGTGTTTCAAGAAGCAATTAAGACCAAAAGCTACAAACATGAGTCCCAGTGCAGCTGCAGATCTGAGCCGTCCAAAAAGTCTGCAGAGAACACACTGGGTGGGGTGTGTGAACTCAAGGGGGCTAGGACCATACCCCCACCATTACAATTATTGGCCCCTCCTCCCACGGGCACGTCCAGCCAATCCATACCATCGAGGGTGGGGTCTTCAAAGTCCAGGCTGGTCTGGTGGGGTGAGAAGCTCAGATCACTGGTGTCCATTGGAGATGGAGGATGGTCCAGAATACTGGAAGTGCTCAGCATTTGGTTGTGGAGATCATCAATCAATGTCAATGGGCCGTCCGGCTCCACACCAAGAAGAGGAGCGCCTGTGGTGCTCTCCAGGAAGTCCTCAAGACGACCCGTTCCAGAACACGGCCTGTCTGGTGTGCCTGGAAACTGCTGTGAGGGGGCGGGGTCAGGATGATGGGTGGGTGGAGAAAGGAGGAGAGGAGAAGGGGGTGGGGAGGGAGTGGGTGGGCTGTTGTGGAAGTCTGAGAGAGAGGGGTCTTGAGTGGCTTTAAATCCAGGTGAAATTTCTGGAAGTGAGCAAAAAAATTTTGATTGACAAGCTGTAACTTCCATTTATACCTTAAGACCCTCGTTCACACCTGGTTTAAGGATTCATATCAGGTCAGTGAAGGTGGACAACGCTTAATTCTTGTGTGAACAGTCAAAAATGTTTTTATTATAACTAAATTAGCAAAAGTATGTTGCTGAACAACTGTCACCACACTGGCACTGAAAATGAATCACAAAAGCAGATGGAAACAGGGTCTAAGGATGCTCTGAAGATCATTTCTGAAGATCTGTTTTTACCTCCACTTTTGATCAGGATTTCAAACAGGTCGTCTATTTGCTGGTTGTTAGAGATTTTCTCCTGTAAACACAGAAACTTCACAATATTAATGCAAGCAAAACGAAAAAAAAAACAGAGAAACAAAGCAAAGAGAAACATAAAGCAGGTGTGTGGGACAAGAAAGAGAAAAGAGTTTTTACTTTGAAACGCTGAGACGAGGAAGGGTTTGACTTTGGGGAGGAAGGAGTGAACAAAGTGTGGCGATCAAAGGTTGGGCAAACCTCCTAACAGAGCAGATGATGGACAGATGAAGATAGAAACATAAAAGTTAGTAATAAAGCAGTTCAAAGATGGAGAAAACATGATAACGATACAAGTTTTGGTCTAACGGTGATGTACCTTAAAAGAAGGGGGCGATGAGGGGTTAGTCAGAGAGTTTGACTCCTCGCTGAAGAAGGGCTCAAAGCTGGGTGGAGCAGATACTGGCTGGCTGGTCTCCTGAACTGCTGTGGTCTCCAAGTGGAGCCCAACTTTCTGAACCTGAAGTTGAAAGTGATGTTAAATTTTAGGACCTCAGTTTTTAATGCAACACATAGTGTCAAAGGTATCTCAGTCACATACTTTGGTGACAGGCTCTCTGACAGCTTGTGATTGGTTGGCAGAACCGGCGATAACAGTAGATGATTGGCTAGGGAGCTTGGTGGGTGTGGACTGTAATCTCTGAAACGCAACAAAACAGAATTACAGCATTAAAAACAATGTGTCTGCAATAAAAAAGATTTAAAAAAGGATTTAGTAATTCCTGAGGCACCTGTAGAGTAATCCGTCCATTAGATTTGCTCTGAGGAGATTTTCCTGTCAGGCTGTCCACACCAGTACTGGTGAGTGCGATTAGATAGCGGTTGCCGTTGCTGTCGGTCACCAGTGTGGGTGTGGTGTGAGTTTTTAGAAGATCCAGCGGGAAGGACGTGGTGATCTGAGCACCAGGCAGCTGGTTGACAAACACTTGTGAAACCTGCCCAGGAAATGAAGTAAAAAGGTTCAACATTTCACAACAGCATGTAAACCAACGTATAAAGATTTGAACTATTATAGAATAGATGTTGCTCACCTGTGGTGTTTGCAACTGCTGCTTATTCGGTGACCCTTGCTGCTGCTTCTGATTGACTTGCAGTTGCTTTTGCTGGCTCTGCTGGATGATCAGCTGCTGCAACTTTTGTTGCTGCTGCAGCAGTGATGTCTTCTGCTGTTGCGGCAACTGCGTCTTTTGCTGCTGCTGTTGTAACTCGGTTTTCTGCTGTTGCAGCAACTGCGTCTTTTGCTGCTGCTGTAACTGTGTCTTCTGCTGCTGTAACTGTGTTCTCTGCTGCTGCAGTAGCTGCGCTTTCTGCTGCAGTAGCTGTGTCTTTTGCTGCATAAATTGCACCTTTCCCTGCTCTTGTTGCAGTTTTGGTAGGTCCATTTGCATTTGCTGCTGCGATTTTTGCTGCTGCACTAACTGCATCTTCTGTTGCTGTACGTTGGGTAGGTCCAGCAGTACTGGCTGCTGCAGTTGTTGTTGCAGCTGTAGCCGGTGAATCTGCTGCAGCTTCAGCAGTGTCTGCTGTGAACATTGCGTCTGGAGCTTCTTCTGAGGATGGTCTTCTGACGTGTCCATCTCCTCCTTGACCTCCTCCTTCACTCTCACTTCCACTCCATTGAGAAGGGAAGGCGTTTCAGCCTTAACTGCATTTTTTGTGTCCTCCGTGGCACGCTTTCCCTGCTCCAGCTGGGAGCGCAGTGTCTCCACCAGCCTCTGCTTCTGCTTGAGCATGCGTGTCAACTCCTCTATCTGCTTGTCCTTCTCCTGAAGCATTTGGTCTTTGTCTAGAGAAGGACCTGCAGGCCCTGCAGGCTCCTGAGGTTGCGCTGCTGGCTGTGGACCCGGGTGGGAGAGGCTGCAGCAGCCCTGCATCTGCCCAACAGGTTCCTCTTTCACTGGAGAGTGATGCTCTGGAGACGGATGCAGGCTAAGCTGGGTGAGAGGTGAGCTGACCTGTTGAGGAAGACAAAACAACAAGTCAGTCATGTTGCTGCAACTAGTCAACAAGCCACTGGCTAGTTTATTAAAAAACAAGGCTAAAATAAAACATGGTGGCATATTAATAACTTTGAATTTCATTGGTTCTTGTAAGTCTCACAACAAGTTGTCATATTTGTAAACCAATGAGATTCAATGTTTTTCATGTGCATGTGACACCATACTTGAATTTAGCATTCTGACCTGTTTGTATGTGATCCATCAATCGCTTATGCACCTAAGATGGCGTGAGGGTGAGTAAATTATGGGATAGACATACCATTTCCCCAAACACGTCTCCATTGCAACTGGCCTCATCTGGACTCAGTCCAGCCAGAGAGCGATCAGAGGGGGTGGGAGAGGGTGGAGGAGATGAGCTGGTGCTGTTGAAACGTTTGATCTGAGGAGAGGTTGTGCTGTGGACTTTGCTGGAAGCTGCTGCAGGAACGGACAACATTTTAACATCCTTCCCTTGAAGTGCAGAAGCGCCAGATGGCTGTATCTGAGCAGGTGCCGTTTTCACAGGTGCTGCTGAGGAACCATTGTTATGTTCCTGGTAGTTCTTCAGCCGTTCGATGAGGTCGTTTTTAGTGCCTGATACTGTCAAACCTCTCAGTTTGAGCTCGTGTTTAAGTTCAGCAACCTGTAGGGGAAAAAAATTAGTTCTCTTGTATGTACTGTTGCTTTACACCGAGAGGATAAATTGCAATGGCTGCCCACCTTAAACTCATCCAGGTTTGCGGGCAAATTGCTGGGCTTAGCTCCTCCCACTGTGGGCTGGCTCTGACGAATAGGGCCATTTTGATTGGTGGACACTACAGAACCGGTGGAAACCGTCTGGGAAGGTGAGGGGCCTGGATTGGTAGATGGTTGTTGCTTTTCAGTAGGAAGCCTGAAAATGTAAAGACAAGCCCAAATCAAAATGCTGGAAATTCACGTACACTGGTTGCATCAAAGATTGAAAATTAAAACACAGCAGTTCTACTACTATGAATGGGAGAAACCTCAATGCTCAATATGGACGACTTCCTTAAAGGGACTTTGTTTGCACTCACTTTGGAGGGGCCGGTAAGATGGTCTGGTAGTTGTAGTGCTGCTGTTGTTGTTGACTGATGATCTGAAGCTGGAGAAACAGCTGCTGCTGATGCAGGATCTTGGCGTATGATGAGTCCAGCTGAGGAGGCGGCTCCCGCTCGTTCTTCTGGTCAGGTGGGATGTACTGGTGATATTTGAGCTTCTTCACTTTGGGCTTGTTATCTTTGGGTTTCTTGGGCCGCTGGGAGGTCCGATCGGCGCTGGACTTGGACTGTTGCTGGTGTTTACATTAAGGACAGAAAGAAATTAGATTTGATTGATGCTAATTAAAAACAATTCTATTTAATCTTATAATTTAAATGTACCTTCATCTGTCCTGTAGGTGGGCGGGAACAGTTTACTGTAGCAGTTTCATTGGCTAGATTCTGTGGTGGAGACTTGTCAGACAAACCAAAAGAAGGGGGTGGAGCCTGAGTGAAAAACTACAATATATTAAATGATTAATGTACGTGACCTCAGATGCATTATTTTCCGTTCTCAGGTCTCCAATTGCTGTTTTGCAATGTGAAGCTAGCTTGTTATTACTTAAGTCACTATCAGCAATGACTCTTGTCCAATCAAATAAGAGGATTTAATTATTTGTGGAGGCGATGAGAACGTTTCTACATAGTGAAGCTAATGGAAGTGCTGCCCTCTAGCTTACAGAACAGCAATACAAACAGCTGATTATACCTGAGTGGGAGACATCTCTCCATTCATGTTCAGCATATCAGAGGGAGAGTGTTGAGGGCCGAGGCTCAGCGGAGAATCCAGACTGCCCTGCGGATCCGGGGACAACGCATCACTACTGTCCTCGTCCAATGAGGAGCTCTCACCCTTCGGAGATTCTGTACCTGAGGGACAAGCAATAGAAATAATCTAATTAGGACTGATCCTAAATCAGTTTATTGGTAGATTAAAATAATCTGATTGACAAATGATCTGATGAAAGTGTAAAGAGTACCGATGAGCGTGGGCACGGGGAGGATGTTTTTGTGGACCAGCTCGATTGGACCGGGCCGATGAGAGATCTTATCGTTGAGATCATCAGCCAGACGAGCTCTCTTCAGTTTCAGCTGCTTGGCCTGCAGCGACGGCTCGGCTGATGTCTCTGAACACAAACAGATTAAACACTTCATACACCTGAGTTGGTCAAACTAGCTCTTAACACACAGTGTTAAATTAGTGGCTGTTTACACAACTTTAAGATGTTTTGATCAGACACTCACCTTCTAATATGTGCATCCTCACCAGCTCAGATCTCTCCGGACGACTCCTGATCTTCCTCTTTAGATAATCTTCCGTCTGCAACAGCAGATGAGAAAAATAATCAAAGATGATGACTTTTGTCTGTAAGAAGGACCTTGTGAAACATTATTAGGAGGTGAGAAGGTGATAAACATGACGTACACGCGCTCTCTCCAGACTCCTCCTCTGCTCGTGGAAGGCGGCTGGACTCTTCAGTGCTGTGTGCAGAAACAGAGAGACCACAGAAACGCTGTTCTGTCATTGAGTTCTTGACAGATTCATCTTGAGAACTTGGTAGGATTTGATTTGAGGTGTCCTGATCCCAAATCGTTCACATCTAAAGCTGCTCAGATGATCCTGCCTGAGTTGCCACTGTAACCTAAACTAAATCTAATTTAAATTTCTTTTAGCTTCAGAATATATTTAAGTCACAGAAATGTTGTTTTCATGTTGTTTTCAAGTGATCTTCTATCACTTCTGGAGTAGTGACTGACATTAGTTAAAGTGTGAAACATCAACTAAAGGTTAAACTGTGAGAAGAATATCATCCTTAAAGCAGATGAACTAAAACAAACCGTCTGTGTTTAATGTTCTGACAGCAGGTATGAATCTATCTGTGATGGGAGTCGATACTTCAAACATCAAACTCAACACGGAGTGTAAGCGTTCTAAAAACACCATCACTTGTTAAAACCGAGACGGTGTGTGAATGTGTTAAAAGCACTGAAGATATTTTAGATGATCATGTGCATCTATCTGCAAAACCTGCTTTTGTTGCTCTGTGCTTAATCACTCCTGCTGACCTCTGACAAGCTTTAAATGTATTTAATATTTAAATAAACACAGTAATATAAGTAATTCAGTGCATATAAATTGTTTCTGAAGCTAAAGGAAACACATACTTATAAAATTTATATTTTAAAATGCACTGTATAAAGGCATCTGCAAAGTGCATCGATATATATATGAGCAAAAAGATTATTTCTAACTATAAGCCGCCGGCCACTTCCTCCTTCCCACAGAAACCACAGAGTAAATTCTGCAAATTCTGTTGCCTGATGATCGCAGAATAAGGAAGTGCAACAGCAGGGGAAGTCACAATGACTGAGTTCACAGCTGATGTCCAGAACATCTCACAGGGAAAATGACGTGTCGTTGCATGCATTAACGCCTACTGCAAAAATGCCTTTTCTGTTGCGTTATCTATAATGATGTGTTAACTGCTAGAGACAAAGTAAACACTGTGGCGCAATAATTTATTCAGCCTAACTGCATTAAAACTTACAGATGACACAATAATAAATCAGACCTGTATCGTGTATATGGACCAAAAAACAGGTTAAGGCACCATTTATATTTTTGTTTGTTGTATCATTAATTATTTCATTAAATGACATTAAAAACAACAGAGGCAGCATGAATATTGAGATATTTTGCACATATACACACATAACAATTATACTAATTAATGACAGTTAGCACAAACTTTACTGCAGTTATTCTGCAGCTCATATTAACCAGATGATGTCACTCTGGTGGTCCTGAGTGACTGGGTGTGTGTGTGACATAAATGAAGGAGATAAACTTACGAGGCATGATTCCCTGACTGACCAGCTCCTCTCTCGTTCTTCTCTGCTGAAGTTTGAGCTGAAGAACTGCATGGAGAGAGAGGAAGAGTGTTCAGACACGCAGAACATCACAGAAGTTCATCTGATCTGCAGACGGTTCGAAAGCCAAACAAACTGGACAACAGGGTTAGAAAAAAACTCGTTCCGAGTTTTATTAACTGAAGGGGAAACCGAAAGGGAGGGACTGTGAATGTATGAGGTTGTTTGAGTAATCTGTCACACTTCCTGTTTTATCGCTCTAACATTCTCCTCAGCTCAAACAATGAACTAAAGTGTCAAGTGTCATGCCTGGCAGATAAGGGGCGTTCTCCGAATCAGGAACTTTATGTGAGACAGCGCCACACACTGAAGGTTTCTCAGTTACCGTGTGTTTTGGGAGGGATGCGACTCATGAATATTGATGCATGCTGGCAGAGGAAGCGGGAAGACTGCAGTCATCTGAGGCAAGCGTGCACCTGTCGAACCCGATGCAATGACATCATCACACATAACACTGCTTCTGTGTTTACTAGTCAGCTGTTCTGACCTTCACGGACACCGTGTCTGAGGATCAGTTTAGCTAGCGGACATTTGGTGTCTCTCTAACTTCAGAAACACGCTCTGGAGGAACATCTCCCATGAGGTAATTTCCACAACAGCTGATGTGAGATGAAGATCAATTCTGTGAACGTGAATCAACAGCGTTTTCTTCGCTAAAGGCCCCTTTTGTTGCTAGTTCCTGTTCTCACTTGCAAATTGAATCTTTAAAATCAGTTCCACTATTTTCCTGGCGTCATTTTCTGATTCCCACTTCATTTTAACAGCTGCTTTAGACCACCCACTCCTCAGCGCTCGGTACTATTTCTGTTCACTCTTAAGGGGAAACACAAGCCCTTCGCGCCTCCCCAAGAACCTGCCCTACTAACATAAATCAGTCAGATGCTTTTAAATGCCAACACTCTCTGCTTCTGTCACAAGAGTCTGAAAAGTCACAACTCGGAACTTAAACAAAAGTCACCCAATCGGGCAACGAATTAACGTGGACCACTGTTAATGCAGACGCTTGTGTGTCTGGGGTCTTAATTAAACTACCTCTTGTTGACCCAAAGACCTCAGGCCTGGCACAGTTAGCAGGTCAACCAGGACTCGCTCTTGGCTCTGCGCGAGCGTTAAAGAATGATCTCATCACTAACACACCAGAATAATTAGGTCTGACGTGCAAAGACTGGAGAAAATCTCGTGAGCAGCTAAACTCAACGTTCATCTGATTTATTTCTGGAGCACAACTGCAGAAGATGTAGCGCTTTTAGCCACATTCTCTCTAACACAACAACAACAATGCCCACCTTCTTTCAGGCTATGATACGCATGCTGGTCACAATCCAGACCCTCGGTCTTTTCTTGCCCGTTTCTGATTGGTTGATCCTCAAAAGAGGAAGTGTCAATGTGAAGACAGTGGTTCGTGTCCAGCATGCTTGAATCCAGTGTTGAAATGTATCTAAGAATGTCCCGGGCTGCAAAAAAGCAAACGTCAGAACAGATATTCCATCGGGGGGCCAAAAAACTCGATTACAGAGAGTCCTTCGTATCCTCTTTGGTTATCAAAGGTTGTTACAAGAGTTTCAATGCAGCAAAATATTGTCACACAAAGTCAGAAAACAGAGCAGAGGGTGAGACGGACAGCACAGAGCCGGCTGTGCTCTCAGCAGAACGTTTACAGAACGTCGCCTCAGACGCAGAGCTGTTCTCTGAGTGCCAGTGACGGCTGCTCGCTCGGCTCAGCTGTTGTCTCTCTTTACACTCACAATCTGGACAGGCCCCCATTCAGCCCCTCGGCTCCATTTCACTGCCTACAAACTCATCAGTGAAGAGACTTCATCTACTCTCTTTATTTCTATTCAGTTTGTGGTTTTTCATTTTCACTGCATGACTGTTAGTTTCTGTTTTCATTTCATTTGTACAGTACATAAAGTAAATTACGTTTAACATTATATCTCAGAAAACACAATATACCACTAAGTTACAAAATAGTTTCTAAATTGTCCACTAACTTTAAGCTGCTCGTGTTTCACACACCCGTGTGACCAAACGGATTTCATCAAACACAGAAATGGGAAACAGATCAAGCTGCTAGCCTCACATGTGATGTCAACAGCCAACACAGCCTCATGTTTCACAGGGTATTTAATAACTCTCGCGTTGTTCTCAGAAATGACACGAGGCTCCTGGGAGTGCCGGCGGCGGAGGAGAGAGAGAGAGAGAGAGAGAGAGAAAGAGAGAGAGTGGAAGGAAGGTCACAGAAAGAATGCAGGTGACCTCTGACCTTTCCTTTCTTACTGGAAGAAAATGCACAGGAGCTGTCAGGTCTCCACAAGCACACACACACGCCGACCAGACTCTGTGCGCTTCCTGCAGAAAGTCAGTAAAGCCCCGCCCCCTCTCGCCCCCGAGTCTGGGACCTCTCCCAGTTTTAAATAGTAAGGCCAGCTGGCCAAAAGGCTCTATATTGAGTGTGGTTTCACCTGTGCAAGTGCTGGATAGGGTTACCCATTGCGATCTTTGCAAACACGACTCTGTCTTTTCTGTCTTAAAAACACAGACAAAATAACGTTAACAAAACAACAACAAACAAATCAAAGACTGTAAATGAATCTAAGCTATACATTAAAGTTAATGCTAGATGCATTTAAACCGGATTGGCAGGAACACTGAGTCTGATTTCCAGTTACTGATTTCTAGCATTCAATTTAAATGGAAGACTTCAAGATAAAATACATGAGCACACAAGCTGTGACTCAGAGACGATTTACAGTAACGGAAGCTCATTTCAGTGACGACCACGAGTCCTCAGGCCTCCGCTCAGCCCACACAGTAACAAAAATACACCTTACTCAAATAAAACACCTCAGATAAAGTCAAAGTTCAGGAGGCATCTGCATGACTAACACACAGATGTGATATCACAGCCAATACAAACATTCTGTTGTGACTGTAAAAGTTCATTGATGGCCATTGGCCAAGATTAACATGGGTGTAGCCTGTACTCATTATTTAAAGTAGCCACAAATGCATTATATATGTATATATCAAACATTCAGCTCAATTCATAACCACTAATTATACTGAAGCAGATATACAAGTAATGTAGGGCGTCAAAGTTAACATATATGATTAAGGAGAGTATATGAAAGTACTTTTCATTCCCTGAGGGGTAACATTAAAAAAAACAACGGACTGCAAGTACAAAGTGTTTTTGCTGCTAGACATCCGGGCCAATTTCACACCCACTTTGTCTGATTTTTCTTTTCTGCTTTCGATCAAATACTCAAGAACAACATTTCTGTGGTCATTGCTCAATTTCCAGCACTGCCAAAAACTAGATCCTGGAGGACCAATATTTGTGCAGACTTGATTTCTGCAGTGAGTTTGGGATTTGTGTGTCGTACAGTCATCTGTTTAAAACGCAAAGACAATAAATGCCAGGATTACATAATAAATCTCAGTTTGATAGAAATTAGGTCTCGCGAACACGTGCAAAACAAAAGAAATGAGAGAACTGGACTCGCTGATATAAGCTTAAGTTTAGACATTAGACTGAACTCAGCAAATGAGGTTACATGTGGAGAGAAAGAGAATGAACTCGTTTCATCCGCACCCCTCCATCTTCTGCTCTATTTTCCAGCATCTCTGTAAATCATCTCCAGTTCCTGCCATTTTCCTTCTCTGTGTTCACAGCCAGAATTATCCAAACCAGTTTTTCCCATTGGTCAAGAATACATTAAACATGAACACAGTTTATCAAACATGAACCCTCACGCTGCCTCAAAACAAATCATGTACAAGCATTTTCTCATTTTTCTTAACAGTAGCTATAACTATTCATTACAGTTTTAACAACATTACACGGATTAGTTGCATTACACCGTTCGTGTATCAGAACCGACCTGTGACCCACTTTTTACTTTGTGACCCTGCAGCTGACAGCTACCGTCTTAAATCCACTTATTTTTGACATCTGGGTGAGCAGCTATTATCAAACAATGCACCTTCTTTTGAACTTGAAAATAACTTCACTCATGTGGGATTAGTTAACCCCAGCCTGCCACGACATGTAGCCCATTAAAGGAGAGTAACTGAGTTATGTCACACTGATCTGTAGTCATGTTTCCCTCTTGTTCTTTTGTCTAAAACTCATCATCTCTTTTAAACTGGTATGTAAAGGCATGGTATACTGTAACTACAGATCTGTAGTTTGTGAAATTAATGGCAACTAAAAGCAAATGTTTACCAAGTTGTTTAAGTCAAGAAATGTTTAAGTCAAGAAAATGTTAAGGTTACCCAAGAAGGAAGTTTGTTTCACCAAAATCATTCCCAGGATTTCTAGGAACTTTTTGCTGGAATTTCAATTCATTCTGATGTCATTTTATGGTTCTCATCACAATAAGTGCAGCGTGTTGTGTAGCGCTATGATCTGTCTGACCTGTTAGCATGCGAGAGGAAGGGTGTGTAGATAAACAGAGCGGCTGCTGTAAACTGCTACAGGATTAGGCCTCAGCTGTGGGTCTTGTCCAGTTAATACAGAGGAATGCCTCTTTTTTTCCTCTCTCTTTCTCTCTCTCTGTCCCCCTCCATCCTGTTATGTTCTGGGCCTGTGTAAGCACGCTGGGGAACTTGGCACACATCCGTAAATGTTACGTAACATTAAAAACCACAGTGCAAACCATAGCTAGCATGCGGCTCACTGCAGGCAACCGGTATGCTAGTTACAATGTACAATAATAATGCAAAAATCAATATATAAATGTGCATTTTATAAGACTAACTGTCCAAAGCTATAATTGATACTTGAATCCAACGTGAAGTTCTTAAGTTAAACAAGTTAAAGCATTTTAATTTAATAAAACAATTGTTTTTATAGCATGCACAGATGAATAGTTCACATAGAGACCAACATATAAATTATATAGGTGAACACATGTGGAGACCAGACAGGCCAAAGGTGGAGATCAGACAGGCCACAGGTGGAGCACTTCTCAGGTCCTCACAGATCATCTGTCACTCAGACTCAGGCCAAGACTCTGTCAGATTGTCTTATCCGAGGGCTGATTTACAATCCCCAATCAAACACAGAACAACTCTGTAAGTAAAAGGTGTTTGTTCTGAGCTACAGCGCACAGCCCGGGGAGGGGACAGCTGCATTTAACAACAGAGAGAGAGAACATCATCTATCCATCACCGACACATCCCACCCCCTCCAGCTGGAGAAATTCCAGGGTGGTTCTCCCTGTATCCGTTTCCATGGTGTAGCGTTTTACTGAGGAATTTCAGTTCAAAATCTGACAGAAACTAAATCAAACAAATCTAAGTTAATCAAAGAGGGGGTTTTAAAGATTTCTTTACAAACTTTTATAGTTTCTTTACAAGTTTAATGTACAAAGGGAGCTCTTAAAGATATCCCAGCCTGTAATTCTGCATGTATACAAAAATCAGTTTCCCATAACTGACATTGGCCAAGAATTGCCTGATAAGAATTGCCCTCAATAAGTAAACAAATGTTATGGTCTGATGCAAACTCCGTTCAAACAAAACAATCCCTGCGCAGGGATTTCCGTCAAACACAAAACTGACTAACCTCAGCTTGTGTCCTTATTCCCATCAACACACAACAGACTCCAGCAATGACAAACCCAGACTCAGGTACTGTACCTGAACATATGGCCATATCCTTCCGCTGCAGAAGGACACGGTTCTGATCCACTCTGCAGGTTATTAACCCATTTCCAGGTGCAGGCGACTCAGAACAACCTGTGAATGAAGCTGAACTCTCTCTATGAGCCGCTGGGCGTGTCTGTGCCCCTCACCTCCCTCCTCTCAGAGCTGTTGAGTGTCTGCGTGTGTGTGCATGCCCTGCAGATGTGGGTGTGTTTGCACTAGTCAGGTTCTTCCTTATTACTGGTTAAGCGCCGCTGTTAGCCTTTGCCTCCAGCTGGGTTGTGCAACTCAAGTTTTCTGACTTCTTGAAGCAATTTTTTTGCTCCTGCAGCGAGGGAAGGACAGACCAGAACTTCACGTTCTGATCCGAGGTCAGTCAGTCACTGCAGGAGCGAATGTGCGACACCAAAAGCCAAAACACTTTCCAGGCCACCTTAGGTCTGAGACACAACAACTGAGTTACACTATCAACACTTGAACAACACACTACACAACACAACACTATACTACACAACACTACACTACACACTCCATTATCCTACACAACCCCCTCAGGCCTCTTCTTCCAGTGATTATCATCTGCTCTTGCATACTGATCATTCTGTAGTTTAAACTACCCAGACTGCAGTTCATTTAGTGAAACTACCTTCAATCTTAAACTGTTATTCATTTGTGTTTTTCTCCTCCTACACATTAGCTTGTTATCGCTAGTCCCTCAGAAAGTGCCCACTGTACCTTTAAGCCACTTTAAATGAAAGCATTTCCATGCAGTTAATAAAAACTGTGCAAATACTCTATTTATGACCCTTTGTGAGCCCTGCATGCTGTAAAACTTCCTCTTAACAGTAAAGGACCTTTTTAAAGAAGCAGCTGCTTGTAATTAGGCAAGATTTTAAATCTATTTCACATCAAACTTCTCAGCCTGAAATTTCATTGCATGTCTGCTTGCTAATGTCAGATGTGTCGTGATGTAACAATGAATTTATCATCAGAACTCAATGCTGTAACTGAGAACCACCAGCAGTGATTTATCAGAATGTAGTCTGTGGAATACCAGCACATCTGCTGGTCCTGCAGTAACATGTCTGTTACCACCATCCAGCCCTGAATGAAGCTCAGTCTGGAGGCTGGAGAGCTCCGGTGGGGCACGGTGACTGGAGGCTACGAGCTTCTGAGCTGTTTCAGTAGCTGGAACATTCAGCTGTTATGTTGCTACCAGCTGAGATGCGGAGCAGTCAGCTGCCCACAGACACCATCACAACAAACATCTCACACACTTCCTGCAGATGCACAGCATGTGTCTGTCTGCTGACTGATGGATGTTTTACTGATGCACTTTCTGAAAGTCCATCAGAGTTTCTGCTGCAGCCCACATCAACAGAATTTTACTTTATTTAAAAAAAACGTGGAAAATTAGCAGATGCTTTCAGAGCTACTTAAACACATTCTCACACTTTTAGCAACATCTCATCTACCTTAGCCAGCGTTACCTTCATTGGTGCCATTGGTGATCATTTATTTTATATGCCACACTGAATGAGAAAATCAAAACATGTACAGAACGCTGCATGTTTCTGCAAACTAAACGTTGCGTGTTTCTGATGCACAAAGAGCTTAACAAACAACATGCGTGTGAGCTCACCGTTCTTGCGTTCTCTCAGGGGCAGAACGCTCGGCACCGACTGCAGAGACAGTTCCTGCAGCTCACTGGTGACCGCCTCGCTCTGAGGGCTGGGCACAGAGACGCTCCCCGCAGCAGACGCCGCGCCGCCTGGGTTTAGCTCCTCCCCCCGCATGGCCTCCTGCGCAGCCAGGGTGACGGTGTGTGTGTGTGTGTGCAGTCAGACCTGCGAGGGGTTATTAACAACACAAGTTTATAGTCACAACACAGGTTTATCAACACAGACACTCACAACACAAAGACACAAAGGGCGTCATGCTTTACAGAGCGAGAACAGAAGCATATTTCTGACATCTCTGATGATACTTTCAGAACTGAGGACTCTGTACATTTCGTACGTTTGCCAGATGCTTTTGTCCAAAGAATGAAACCAGTGACATATTGCAGGATCATAAATATCTAACTCTTAATAAATGATGTTTCTGAGATTAATTTGCAATTCAAAGGTTTCCAGCGCAGACACTGTACTATCAGGAAATGAGCAACTGTGCTTTGCATGTCTGATTAACTTAAAACAGTTCAACACTCATTTAAAAGTGTTACACACATTCTGTACAGCACACGCTGTACTCTACAAACACCACAGGAGGAGTTCAAACAGGTCCAAACATGCAACATCCAAACTCACACAATCCCAAAGTTTTCCAACATGACTGCAGGCTGTGATTTACACGAGCAGGACTAATAACATCAGAGGGAGAACTCTGAGCCTCCAGCAGTACGTTAAGATCTGTGGAAAATGTTTAGTCTCACAATGATTGTACGGAGGGTTGTCAGAGTTCCTATTTGCCACACTGATACCCGGCATTTTAAAGTTCATTTGTTAAAAATATTCTAGTGAAGTTGATGAGGCACTTGGAGTATAACATTTACGTGGAAGAAAAAACACAGATTCTGTCTGCTGTCACTGAATGAAACTGCAAAAAAAAAACAGCTGAAGGAACAAAGCTTTTGTATTTTATTGCTTTCATTGTCTTCATCTGTTTTCTTAACAGCTACACAGGAGACACATGAAACAAGCAGAACCAGCCCGGCACATGACCTGGAAGTCTGAGACAATGGGTCTGAAGAACCCCACATGGACCAGTAAGTTCTGCTTCTGCCGAGACATTAAAACTATTTAAATCATCATCTGACAATAACATGTTAGTATCGGTCTGAACACTGACGCTGTGGAGATGGACAGACAATCTCTAAGGCACTTTACTGTCTCTCTCCATCTGTGACTTAATGTAGCACAACATCTGTCAGACATGAACTGAACTCATGATCCACTTTCAGGATAAAACAACACCGATAAGCACATTAGAGGCTGTGAAGCAACATTACAGGCTGGGCTTGTTTTTGTACATCTTGTTAGCTAATGCATTCTTCATTATGAACTCATCAGATACACTAATCCCACCCTGAGACCTTCTTAGAGAACAGAGGTGTGGCACACACACGTTTTTGAGCACATAAAGACCTTTTCAAACCTTCAAACATTCACTTATTATTAATATAATAATTACTATTAATGCTCAAAACATTTCATGACCCTGTAATACACAAGCGAAACTTTAATGACTGCTATGCATCTTTCTCCTGCAACCCATAAGAAACATCATCTGTACGCGTAACGTGTGATTGTTCAGATATCTGCTGTATTTATTTGAGCAGAACAGTGTTTAGACGTGTTCTACAGAAACAACACGGATCTCAAACGTTCCATGTGTTACAGGTCCATACCTGCCTGTAACCTTCAGTTACAGCAGTCATTCTAAACACACATATACTTTTACCCCGCTAACATACAAGCAAATGCAGGTTAGTCTTCTCTTATTTACTAGGTTGAATGACATAATAGTGGACAGACACACCCTGGCCGGGGAGGATGCATTGTGTCAGTGTGATCAGCTAACAGCAGGACGTCTTTTAAGGGTAGGGTGCACACAACACCGCCCTCTCCTCTCCAAAACCACACCTCCTTTAATACATGAACACACACACAGTTTGACAGGCCAGCAGGACATCCTATCATCACATTCAGACCGAATGCAAGGATTGGACAAACATTTTTCTGGCTCTCTGTCCACCACAGAAGATTTTAATATAAATATTTTTCTACCCACATAACAAAAATGCTTCTGAGAAGAATTATCTACCCTGCTTATAATCCATTAAAAATGACATCACACATGATAAAAGTTACATGTTTAGGAGTTTAAATACCTTAATAATGAGATTCAACAGAGTTCAGTCTCATTTCTATTCACAGCTTTAATGCATCTTCAAGCCCTAATGAAACATAAAACAGGAATTAGTAAACCAACCAATCAATCATATTTATTACATCATTTTAATATTGTTACGTATACAAACAAATAATTGTAAAATATTTCACATCCACATGGTAAAATAAATTATTGGATTACCTCAACATGATGATAATGATGTATGTATCTGTAATAACTGTTAATGTAGCTGAACTTTTAAGATATCGTACAGATTTCATTCATAAGTTTAAGCCCTTTGTTGGTTAGTGTGTGTGTGTGTGTTGTGTAGAGTGTCAGGTGTGTTTAT